>CANXYI010895358.1:0-11193 GCA_948208565.1 Hura crepitans
CTCTTCAATGTTTGCCTTGATCATCAACATCTCCATTTCTTTGTGATAGTCCTCTACTGATTTTGTACCTTGAGTGAGCCTATGCAACCTTTGATGGAGCTCTCTCTGATAGTAAGCTGGTACAAATCTCTTCTTCATCAACCTCTTCATTTCATCCCAACTAGCAATGGGATCTTCACTATTCCTCTTTCTAGACTTCACTAATTCATCCCACCAAATTAAAGCATAGTCAGATAATTCAACTGCAGCCAAACGTACCTTTTTTTCTTCTGAATAGTTGTGGCATGCAAAGATTAGCTCTACTTTTCTTTCCCATTTAAGGTATGTTTCAGCATCATTTCTTCCTTTGAATGGTGGTATCTTTATTTTGATTGCATTGATGTTATTGTCCCTTCTTTCTCTTCTTTTTTCCCTTCTAGCTCTTCCCCTTACTGATTGCACTTCTTCTTCATCATTAGACACACTAGAATCAGCCCTAAGTCTTCTATTGGAATTATTGTTTCCAGTGTTTTTACAAGTTTTTATATTCCATGCAAGCATCCATGTAGTGCCCTAGGTCGTATACATTGTAAACATACTTCATATAGGTTTAAGTACATCTCATACTAGCACATGTGATTTCTTAGGATTATCCCCATATTAGAATCTTGTAACCTCACCCATATATTAACTATCCATATAGGCATACATAACACAGAAATCATACATAGCATTTAAGGAATTGACACCTCGCATATATTCTCATAGCTTCATACATAAGCATATAACATGTACCTCACAACCATGCATATAGTATATATCTTCATATGTATCTTGCATATCTGGAACTAAAACCTAAAACTGCACAAACTTATTTTAGTGAATGCTGAGGTCTGCACAAACCAATTGTTTGAATATATGCTTAGCATGTGGTCTGTATAGATAAATGTTCACTAATGGTTTTATGTTCATCTTATGTACTCTATTTTAACACTCTATGGCATGTTATTGATCTATATTTATGTAACACCCCTACCTATTTTGTAAGAAAACAAACAAAGGACATTACTTCCCAAAGGTCACCTATCCTTAGATTTCCCTAGGCAGCTTTCATTTAACTTCTACTAAAGCTTATCCTATTCAGTGTGAAAATTTTATGTAATAAAACCAATGATCTATGATACACTTCCTAAGCATATGGCATATGCCTGGTCTTATGTCTAAATACCAAACCAAGCTATTGCCTATAGCCATAAACTCTTTCTATCCTATTATATGTTAACACATTAATTGTCTAAGCATACTATTACCCTAAGGACTCATAGTAACATGCATAAGTGCCTCTATCCACTAAAACATATCAGTTTAAAAGGATATCATCTTACATGATCCTTACGACACCAGTCAAACCTATTACCTATGCATCGGATAGCTGATTCGCTGAGTATACACTTAATAGTGAATTTAAGCAAACATGTATTATATCATAAACTCATTCAGATTCACAATCAATCATCCAATAGCAAATTAATTAATATCCATGTTATTACTTGTAGACTTGCCCTAGCACTTTTCTATTTTTGTTTACTATGTTACTTTCAGGCACAAACTCTGTGACTAGCTACAGTAGCACTCGTTAAGAATCTATCTTGGAATTAATCACAATTTCCTTATTTATTTTATTACATTTTACCCATCATTAACTTATGTTTTTGTCCTTTATTCTATTTATATTCCCATATTGTACTTGAGACTTTATATGTATGCTTTCATCAAATATTTGTTTGCAACCTATTGTTATCAGGTTTAGATGGTTTAATAGCTTATTTCATCATTTATGAGTCAGCCACACTGTTATCATCCTTATCATTTTGACTCTTAATATATTTAATGTCTTATTTCAGTTATGTAGTCCCCTTAAAGGTGTGATGGTCTCACCCTTTTATGACCTATCCATCTCTATATGCTTCTATTATCTATCTTATCTTACGTGAGTTATATATATCCTTTAGGATTTATTCCATGATTAGTTGTGTTTACTGGGCATCTTCTTATAGCTTATCTTTTATTCATATCAATTTTTATTATAGGTTGTTCTAATTATTATGCTTAAGCCCCCAGTCCTTTAATTCATATTATTAAGTCTATTTAAGTTCCTCAGTTATTTCAGTTAAAACTTTCGAAGTTTGGGAAAAACTCCCAACACTAGATATCAGGAATCATGTTGTGCAGTGGCCCCCATTTTGGGCCTTAGTAGCTGCACCTACCTAGTCCGAGAACCGAAAAAATATCAGCTAGTGTAGTGGGACACATTTTGGACCTCAACATTTGTATATGTCCTCTATCTGATAGTAGGAATCAATTCCTCAGAACCTCCTAATACCGGAGTGGCAGATAGCAGGGATTAGTTTATGGACCTCCTAATATCTATAAAGGGGATAGCAGGGATCAGCCTCGTGGGATCTCTCAATATCCCAATACATCTTATCATACTCAACACATCTAGTGGATAGCAGGGATTAGCCCCATGTGACCTCCTAATATCCACAATCATCACGTGGGTAGCAGGGATCAGTCTGTAGACCTCCTAATACCTAGAGCGCGCAGGCTTAAATAAATACTTAATGGCTAAACTTGCCATATATAGGCTAAAATCTATCCAGACTCAGCCTCTAGTAGCTGCTAATCCCTAGTTGATAGGTCAACCTATCTAGTGTATACTCACCCAGTGGCCAATATCCATATTATTTTATCTTTACAACCATTGCTCATTAATTTCATTATTTGAATATCCATAATGGGAACATTATCCTTATTTTATTAATTTGCTAGTTTATGATTTAGACTATTCACTTAGTGTTATTCCAGTTTCACTAGTCTCCTATATTCCCAACTCATGTTTCATTTTCTTTGTGAACATCATTCATTTCTCTTTTATCACATTTCTGTATTTTATTCCTGTTCCCATTCCATGCTATCTCTTTCCTTTACTATAAGATGATAACTTATTTTTCTATGTCTGGTATTTTACCTTTTTACTTTTAAGATCTTAATGGTACTTTATTACTTGTAACACTCGATGTAATCTTTGTGTATTATCGTGATACTTTTTGTAACAATTATGCCATATGAGTCTATTTAATGCCTTATCAAATATACTTTCACTTTTATACCTGAATTCCATAAAATTATCATCTATTTATTCATTCAATTTTGTCTATTTATAAATTATGCATTAATAGTATTTTATCTTGTCATATGATTTTATTCTTTAGCACTTTGGGAAGTGCAGCTCTATTTCCAGCTTTATTTTTAAATGTAATCAACTTATAAATTTTCTCTTTTACTAGTCATCTATTTAGATTATATTTAGGTCAGTAGGACAAGATTATAAGGCCATTTCACTTGATTATTTTTATGGGACAGTTACGGGTCATTGCTATTTTACTAGACAGTTACAGGTCCTAATAAGTAAAGGTTACTATTCATTTGGTATTTTCTTTTACTATTCATTTGGTCATTTTCCATTCTTTCTTTACCTCATACCATTACACCTTAATGCATTCCACACCATCAAACATTACTTTTATATTGTCACACCTAAATATCATTTTTAACATAAATTCTTAAATAACATATATCAATTAAATTCTTAAACTTACACCTAACATTATACATTATACTTATTTTATACCATATCTTTACATGTCAATCTCATATTCCATTATCCCTACATCATGCCTTATCACATTTTAACCCATAACCATGCACTTATCCCCACATTCCATGTCATACCTCACATTACCATCCTAA
The DNA here is from genome assembly GCA_948208565.1 of Hura crepitans. Classification (NCBI taxonomy): domain Eukaryota; kingdom Viridiplantae; phylum Streptophyta; class Magnoliopsida; order Malpighiales; family Euphorbiaceae; genus Hura; species Hura crepitans. The sequence continues at coordinate 3,793 of CANXYI010895358.1, forward strand.
TATCCCATGTATTTATGTCATACACCTATGCACATGCCATGACATATATTTCATGCATTTAGTCATATAAACATCACATGCTTCCTCATTATTTTCACATCCAAGACACATTTACATCATTTTGTTTACTCCAATTACCCATCCTAGCATGCCTACATTTCTAAATTATCATACACACATACACTAATACCATTTCTATACACACACACATTCCTTAAATTCTATATTTCTCTAAAATATAGTACAAGTTTTAGTTAAATTCACTTATAGTAGACTCCCAGTCATGTCAAAGCCATTCCAAAACCATCAATTCCATCTTCCTCCACCATTTTGCACCATTGCCCATAATGGCATAATAAGGGTTCGCCTTCAAATATTCCTACAAAATTCCACATAACTCCAAACTGAAATCTCTCTTCACCCATAACATCACCATACCAAATAATATAGATGAAAAATAAAAACCCTAAGAAAAATCAACTTACTCACCAAAAGAGCACTATTTATCAAGTGCTCATATCTCACTTTTTAGGCATCCTTTTCCATTTTTGTCAGTTGGATTAGCATTTTGGTGTCATAGAGGTCAAGATCTATATAAGGATTATGGAATTTAGTGGTGGGAGGAGAGAGAAAATGGCATCAACTTTTATGGGAATTTTAGGGGAGATGATGGCTTTTAGCACATATGGCACTCCTACATGTGCAAGCCCATTTATATTAGATAGGTGGATGGCTTGGATTGCACCACGTGTCGATCCAACGGACTATTTTAACCTAATTTTCTTTTAAAATTCAAAAATTCAAAATAATTTCTCTAGACCTCTAAAAATCATTATTCTAGTATCAAAAATTCTCGATTATGCCCATTAAGGGTCCCACAAAATTTCAAATCAAAATTCCTTCAAGAGCTAGGGTTACTATTCACTCGCATAATTCAAAAATTTCGAATAATTATCAAATGACCTCGAAATATTAAAATTCCTTCTCCAATAGACTCATTGTAATTTTTAAGCTGTAGAGTATGATATTTTCGTGTCCATCTAGACACTTCCCAGAGCTATCTTGGCACAACCTCAATTGAAGTTACATTCACTAGTTCTCAGCCCAAAATGATTTATTGGTTCTGCTAAAATTTTTAATTCATTCTTTTTCATCATTTTTTGGTCAATCAAAGTTCGGTTGACCAATACCCCTTTTTGCCTACTATGTGACTTCAGTGTCCTAAATGACACTGTATCAAGCTTAGGAGTATTTATCACAAAATGATGATTTTTCGAGCGTTTCAATTTACGCCTTTGGAATGTATCATAATGCTTCTGCTTTTTAATATGCATCTCATTAATCTTTTAGAATTAATGTTCGATTTGCACGGACTCCCTTTCATAGGGAGTGTAGTCTGCATGGACACAATTCTTGAAATATAGTCCACATGAATGTCATTATAATGAAAGTATGTTCTTCTTTTCATGATTAGTCTATTATCCTCTTATTCGTAATAATTATTTAAGCACATTCCATGATCATTCATATCTATATGTAAATTTATTATACTTGTTATTATCACTTCATTTGGTACTATTATTTGGTCCTCATGAACCTTTATTTGTGTTACTAATCACTTTCTTTTGAGTTGTGCAAGATTGACCATCCATGCTGGATATGAGGTCTAGATGGACGTTTTAGTTATGACATCTTGTAGTCCACATGGAAATAGGCTAGGAACTATATCGAGTCCAGATAGACTTACCGACGCAAAAAGGGGACTAATTATTTACCCTTTATGTGCTTATTTAGTTTTGTACTTTTTTTTGCTTATTTTGGGTCGTAATAGGTAGTATAATAACTTGTTTTACACATAAAAAGACTAATCTCACATCAAAATTTTTTCTATCTAATTAATTGGCTTGAGTTTTCCTTAATAAAAGTCACATGAAAATGTACTTAACAAAAGGCCAATCTCCTAAAGATGGGAGTTGGCCAATTAATGCCAATTCTTATAGAATTATGGGTAGTTGTTAGGTCAACCAACAACTAATAAGTGACCCGATTTATAGATGTTTAATTTACATTTATGCTTTATTGTATATTTTAAGACAAAAATTTATTTTCTTTATGTGAAAAGGTGACACGCATGCCTTTAATTAAAATGCTTACTTGCATGATACAAAATTGATAAACATCATAATATAAAGGAAGGTATATTATTAGGGTATAAATATGATATGATTTTGAACCTTTTTTTGGCAAAAGATAAGTAGTCCTAGTGTAGAGCCAGGTGGCGACTCTAAACACTAATTGCCTCGTCCTCAGTACAACATAAAATCTATAATGTGCATAACCATTTATAATGTATCATATAATGAAGTTGCTATTTAACAATTAAAAAATAAATTAACCAAGAGAGATGCATTTGTTTAGGCTGGTGATGCTTTCCACATGAGATGTTGTGCTCATGTGCTTAAATTGATTGTGAAAGATAGGGTTTATTCTATTGAAAACTCTATTACAAAGATTAGAGATGTGGTCAAGTACGTTAGAAATAGGCCCTCAAGATTAGAATTTTCTAAAAAAAGTTAATGAGTCATCAAACCTTAAGTATACAATTAGTTTGATCCTAAATTGCCCTAATAGATGGAATTCAACATACTTTATATTTAAGAGTAGGGTGAAAACTTTTTTAGACAAAAATAACTTTATAATTTATTATAATTTGTAAAAACAAATTTTATGAAGAATTTTTTTAAAAAATTACTATCAAGTAATTAGCTTTTTTTTTTAAAGTATATTTCCAACTAGACTTTTTGTTTTACATTTTTCTTGTTTCATAATGTAACGTTACTATAGTTCAAAGCCTAAGACTTTGTGTTAGAGTAAAATGCTAATAGGCATTCTAATATATTGTTTAAAAGTAGTTTTTATTAGTATTCTTAGTATTTTATTAGAAATTAATATTAATGAATTAATTATAAATTAATATTGAATTATCTAATTATCTAATGATTATTAAATTTTAATATTAATTTATAATTAATTCATTAATATTAATTTCTAATAGAATACTAAGAATAGTAAAAAAATTCAATATTAATTTTTCGTAAAAACTAATTAGATAATTAATCATAAAGCTAACTAAGCTAATTAAATTTTCATTAAAAATTATTGAATTAAATTTCTTTCAAAATAATAATTTTATAATTATATAATATAATTTAATATTATTTATTGACAATAAAAATTTACTATTGGTTATTAATGCATTGTTGCATTTTTTCAATTTAAGAAATATGTTCATATCTTTTTATATTAGATAGATATTCAACATTAAAATTTAATCATGACCTATAAAATTAAAATTAAAATGCTAATACCCTATAAAACAAGCAATAATAAAATAAATTTATAAAACATATTTAAGATCTTTAATTAGCATTACATATATACACAGAGAGAGACAAATGAGCGAAATTTTTTTGACAAAATTAACTTTATTCTTTTACGTTATTAATAAAAAAAACTTCACTCAAAGAGTTTTACATGTGAGTAACAAGACGATTAAAATGGTGAAAAAACATAGAGTTTGAATTATACTAACCCTATTAAACTTATAAAAGTTAATTTTGCAAGAATTTACTAATTTTTGAGGTGTTCTAAATTTTAAACGAGTATACATTTGGCAATTCAAATATTATTTTTGGAATTTTATTAAATTTAAATGATTTTATTTTTAAATCATAATTTTAAAAAATTTCACCACATATTTTAAAAAGAGATTTTCTTTTTTAGACAAAATTAACAATTTAATTTTATGTTATTAATAGAAATAACCAAGATAAGAGTTTTGTTGATAGCTAAAGTCTATTGTAATTATTTTTTAGACAAAGCAGTTATAATTAATTAAAAATATTAAAATTATTGATAGTTAAAATTATATTGATACGAATAAAATTTCAAACACGATAACAACTGAAATTAGGAGTTTTAAAGGGTAAAAAATAGTTGTAGCATTTTTTTCATAATAATAATAATATATGATAAAATATATAGTAGTTGGGTTATATTAATTAATAGTATTATTTGTTAAATAATAATAATAGTAATAGTAATAAAATTAACATAGAATTCATATTTATGTAATAGTTTTAAATTAGTTAGGATTCTTTATATATATATATATATATATATATATTATCAAAAAGAAAATAAAAATATTATTCCCTTAAATATAAAATTTTTAAAGAACAATAGGTGGCAAACAAGTTGAATGGTTCGAATTTGAATAGGTTTATAACAGATTGGGTTGATTTATAAATCATGATCCTAATAAGTTAATATTAAACATGCCATCACCTAAAATGGTCAACCCAAATGGGTCAAGTCATATGATATTATTTTTTAAAAAAATTCAATAAAAATAAAAATAAAATATGCATGTATAACCTATAAAAATAATTATTTTTATAATTTATATTATATAAAAGTCATAAAACCATAAGTAAGATAAATGAGTCATAAACAAGCTATAAGTAGTTCATAAATGGATGAATACAAATGGGTTACATAACAAGTCGGTTTGATTTTGGGTCAATTTTTTTGAAACAAATGGATCGCTTCAATTTTACCACCATTAATTATATATAAATAGGTGTTTTTTTTTTTATATAACAAAAGTTAAAATACATTTTAAAATATATTCAATCATAAAAAATAAACATATGCAACCACAAAAATAAAAATAGAAACATAAATATATTATAATGAACATTACATGAACAATACATAAATAATATATATTATTCATTTAGAATAAATGAAAGTAATAATAATAAAAAAAAACCTTGCATACCAAATTAGGTTCCTACCATAAGATATTATACATTTATAATGTATTTGTCAAATATTGATGATATTTGTCAAACATTGATGATATTTTATGATATCTGTCTAATAATGAAGTACTAACTTGCTTCAAAAGAGACTTCCATTTTCATTTGAAAGAATAAAATTAATTTTTTTTCATTTGAATTTTGTATTTGGTGTATAAACAAGTCTAAAATTAAGAGAATTCTATTTTAGTGTATATACAAGTCAAAAAAAATGAAGAGAATTTTGTTCTTGGTGTATTTACAAGTTCAAAATTAATAAAATCAATAGGATTTTATATTTGGTGCATATACAAGTCTAAAATCCATAAAATTAAGTTTTTTCATTTGAAATTTTTAATTGGTTTCACCTAAATGATTTGTTCCTTAAATGAAGCTATCTCATTGACTTCTCTTTTTTTGAAAATATGTTTAGTCCTTTCAATGCCTACTCTAATAATAATTTAATTAGTTTTACACTAAGTGTGCCTTTGAAACTTTGTTGGATTTTATTTGTAATTGTATTGTCTTCTATAGTGAGAAGTGAAGCCATGTCCAAAGATTTGATGAAAGTCCAATTTCTTTGTATTGAATTGTCATGTTTTTATCAACTTATATGGGTGTTAATTAGACCTCTCAAAATTTGACCCTAACTCAAAAAATTTTAAGATCATATTTGACCTGAAACCAAATAGATCGATGAAAAATTGATCCGAATTAGTCATGTCACATAATGATCCAAAATTACTCGAATTTTTAAAAAAAATATTTTTAATTATTTCAATTATTAGGATTGATAAGGTTCAATCTCTCTCTACTCACCTGCCAAGCCCACCAAGCCTATCTAATGAGGCATTAGTTCAGAAAAATCATGTCTATACACGTGTAAACAATCTTCCTAAAGATGGGATGTACTTCTACCACAACGGGAACAATAAATAGAGGCATTTACTACACTCTAAGGTAAGTGTTTTTCAACACTAAGGTTACTGCCAAAATTCCCAAAAGATCTAACTTGACCGTCAGAGTATTCATCCCAGGCTTGACTTAGGACTAATCTCTTTCCTTACAGGCACGTGCATTTAGTGAAGCTTACCAACCCTTTCAATAGTTCTATCTAATTGGGTATTATTATTTGGTGCTTTTGTTAAGAGCTGAATGGCAGGGTTATCGAGAAATCAACCATCCCAAGGAAACAATACCCACTAAACACATATTACTCTGAGGGTCAGTGCATCTACAGATGAACTCGATAAGGGTGCCCCTATCGTAGGAACCCTAGTTACTTTGAAAGCTATACATGACTTTTACATGGCTTCTATGAAGATATCAAGTCCGAGTTACTTAAGGAGCTGACACCTCAGGTTGAGGTTGCAGGTGACTACGACATAACATTTGAGGCTAAAAGGCAAGGAGTCAAAAATTTAGCCCAAAAAATCAAACAGAAGAAATTTGGTGTAACACCCCCTACTGGATTCTTGAAGAAACCTAATAAGTGGTGCACTTCCCGCTAGGTCATCCATCCTTATATTTCTCCCATAGTCATTCATTTAACTTTTTAATTATTCTGTACTATTTAATTCTATTTGACTCTAAATTAAGTTATGTCTATTCCTATAGTCTATTTAGGTTCATTCCAACATGTTCATACCAATACGTGTAAATTTTATGTTAGTCAGATTTTTCCTAAAATCCGACAGCATAATGGCTGCTCAGGTCACTATCCTAAAATTTTTCAACCTGCAAAACACTTCTATAATAGATTCTCACATCTTTTGGACCCTTCTGGTCCCCCAGATATAAAGCTAACATCACCATTCTATCAATAGCAGCACGGGCCATATGTTCTAATCAAGAAGAACCTAATTAGAGCCTCAAGCTTACAAAACATCAACACAAGCCATACATTCACAAAAGGACAAACAACTGGTTAATTATAACATAGTCTATAATCATATAATTACATCCTATGTCCCTTACATACATAACACCCATTTCCCACCTAGGTATATAGAGTGAAAAACTATACAAAATGTACATTATCAACCTTTTAATGAATAACCTCTGAACTTCACTACACACTTTACGAGGCTACATCCTTGTTTTGGTTACTATGCACCAAAATAGGTACGTTGAGTATATAATACACTCAATGGTGAATTCAAGCATTTAAAACATGTCCAGCAGTTTATTCGTGCATATATACTCATATACTTATCTATTCCAATTTTGAGGTGTAACCTAGATTACTAACATGCAAAATTACAAATTGCCCTTATGGTGTCCTTATTAGTAATTTATCCAATTTATCCTTTCAACTCATGTAAATTATGGTTTTAAGATCATTATTAACAATTGCATGCATGGTCCTTAATTATTAAGCCAATAAATATTGTCTATGTAAAATTACTAAAATGCCCCTATATTATATTTCAATGTCACTGGTAAATTATTTTATTCTTATTTAATTTATTTCAGTTGGCCCATTGAGAAAGACAACACTGATAGACACTAGATCTAGAGGGAATAAAATAGTGCAATG
>CANXYI010895438.1:0-19090 GCA_948208565.1 Hura crepitans
ACATCTTGATCTGGTTGATGTCTTCAGGATCTTTTCCCTTTATCTATGTAGATAATCAGAAAAACTTTCATTAGGCTTCTACTTAATCAGTTTCAGATCTTTCAAGGTGATTTTAACCCGGCATTATTTGCATATTGCTTGTTGAATGCCCTTGCCAACTCATTCCAGTCCTCTTTAACCCTTCTCTCTTAATAATGATACCAGTTAAGAGCTTGGCCTATAAGAGACATGCTGAACAGGCTCACAATTTGCTCTTTTATCAGATGAGTACAAGGATTAGAAGACCTATCAAACTTGCTCAGATTAGGCATCTTGAACTTATAAGGCATTGAGTGATCGGGTTTGAGACTAATGTCATCCAGGTCAATATCTCGGCCTTCAGTTACCAATTGGGACATGGCCTTCATATTTTTGTTTAACTTCTTCAGCTGGTCATTTTCTGGTACTTTAGGAGCGGGTACCCTATTGTAAGTCTTTACCACTTATGGTATTTCATCATCAGATTATTAGTTATCCTTATGCTCTTTAGCTATCTCTTTCCCTTTATTGGTACCTAAAGTCTATCTTACCTCTTGTGGATTTTGCACATGAGATAGAGCATTAGTAACCAGTGCCATCATTTTTCTTTCCATCTCAGCCATTGCCTTCATGAACATAGCCTTGGTCATGTACTCGTCAGAAGACATGGTTAGGTTGTGTGGGTACTTTTGTGCTAACTCTACTGAGGCGCTTGCTTACTCTCTTCCACTGAGTAGTGAGTGAAGGATCAATGGTGGCTGAACAAGACAAAAAGGGTTAGACATGATGTATGTATAGTATAAAATGCGAATGATGCATGATATGTAATGTATGTTTGTGATGTAGCAAAAGACAAACACATGTAATAGTCCTTCTGACCTTATTTCACCCACACACATAGTTTTAGTCATTCTTCCTAGGTGGGCTTACCTAAGCATTATTAGGGGATACATAGGTTTGAACATGGGCTTAGTGAGGCCTAATAACCTCTTGTATTTAAAGTGTAAGCAAGAATGGTAGCCTTAAGATATTTATATCTTATTTGATGTGAAATTAAGGTGAGCCCATCCTAGACAAAAGGCACAATAGGCTTGCCCCCACGTCAAATAAGGTTAAATGTAATAGGTCTATATAGCAATCAAAATGCAATTGCAATCACTTATAGATATACAACCTAGGGGAAGTTGCTAAGCTTTGACTACATGCGCTAGTGGTTTGTTCAAAAGGCTTATTGGCTCCCACAAGTAGAGGTCCCTCCTAACGGGTCTTTCCACTCAAGGATAATAGTGATCGATTAGTTCACCTTTTCATATACTAGAAGGCACGAGGCTTATGAGTAATGAATATGTTAGCACTTCTCCATTCTTGAGTGAAAAATGGAGTTATGGTTCGCAACACCATCTATGGTAATAGGGACATAGTTTATAAGAAGTGTAATGCATGAGAATGATAAAGATTAGAATATTTTGATGACATATTATTTGGGCACTTTTAGATTAAAATTTCTCAGTCCCCAGTGGAGTCATCACTATAGAGAATATGATGTTTTATCGGGGATGAGAGTGGTTAGTGGAGTCGCCACTTAGCCTCTACACTAGGACCTCTGATCTTTTGTACCAGAAAGGTTTGAAATTTTAGATCTTATTTATGCCCTTATAATATGTTATCCATGTATATTGTAATATTTATTAGTCCCTTATCAATCAAGCATGCATCATTCTTAATTAAATCATATCACTTTTTCATACAGAGGAAGCAAATTGCAATGTTTACAGAAATATAACATGCATATCTATACATCCAAAAAACAAGTCATTTATTAGTTGTTATTTGGCTTGACAACTACCCGTAATTCCATAGAAATTGGCAGTAATTACCCAACTCCCATCTCTAGGAGATTGGCCTTTATTAAAATACATTTTTTTTATTGTGACTTTTGATTAAGAAAGTACAAATCTATTTTGTTTGGGAAAACACCATTTAATTAGATAGAAATCCTTTTTATATGAAATTAAGGTTTGATATGTGAAATAAGTTGTTTACTAGCTATTACAACCCCAAAACAAGCTAAAATACACATTAAGTACATAACCAAAAAGAACAGATTATGGCTTTAAAGTAGTCTCGCCTCTATATCACTTGGTCCTTGTGGACGTTCTAAAGGTTTAGTCTTAGTCCGTGTAGACCATATAAAGGGATGAGTAATGTCTACCCTAATTTTTGATCTAGCGAGCAAATCTAGTCAATAACTCACATGACAATGAAGTCAATCAAAGTTAAATCAAGGTTATATAAACATTAATATATAATAAATAGAATATGAACATGTTTGAGGCATATGAATCAAGAACAATTAATTGTACAAACAAAGCATACTCTGAAGAGCTATTATACGGTTCATCATATACAAGTTCGTATGAACTACAACCCTCATGACAGGGAGTCCATGCAGATTACCTATCAATTCCTTGTAGATACATACATGCCTTCACATACAACATCAACATATAAATAGAATGATTCACATTTATCAACTAGCATATAACAAGATACTTAAAACACAACATCATGCCCACTGGATATAGGTCCATGTGGACCAATTTGTCATGTTCACATAGGGGAAATAAGGTCGTGTGGACTAACTTATCATGCTTGTGCCTAAAGGAACTATATCCATGCGAACCTAACCATACATATGATCAAATTCATGTGATGATTATTAACACAATACAACATGCTTAGCATTGGCTATAAGAATCAATTCTACATCATACATGTTACAATAATGGCCTACTCATCATGAATGGAAGTGGGGATAACAAAGTACCACCTCACTTATGTATCAATTTTAGAGATCATAGGCCTATAAAACATTAATAGACATATAATAGACCTTAGATATTACCTGAACAAGAAGTCTCTTCAAATAATAGCACAAAGATCTCAAGATTCAAGTGAAGATGGTTTGAATTGCCTTTGATTCAAGTTCTCATAGTTTTCTGGATGCTTTTTGCCTGTGGAATGTGTTTAGTCTGATTGTAATTTTTAGCCTCATTCTTTTTTTTAATATAGAGAAGTATATATATTTAGTCTTTTTAGGTTTCCTTATTTTTGTCCTAAAAGGAGTCTTAATCCCAATGGGATTCTAGCTCCTGGACTGAATAGGTAGAATTCTACCTCCGAAATACTTTTTTTCATCAACAGGTCCGTACGGACTTCTTTGTACTAGTCCACGCAAACAAAGCTTTTGGTATGTAGGTCCATGGGCTGGATTTTGGCATGTTCACATAGTCAGTCCATGCAAACTTGGTTTAATAGGTTTGTGCAGACCTACCTCTTGATGGCTTTGTGCTATGCTTGAGAGTTTATCTCTAACTATCATCATAGGTCAAAAGTAAGGTGTTTACAGTATGTGTAAAAATGGTAAAATGGTAATTTATGATAATATGGTTAAAATGTGCATAAATAGGTTAAATTAAGATGATTGAATAATGTTTGATGGTAAGGAATGTTATATGTAGAAATGGGGTAAATTGTATGAGTGTTAGGTATAAACACTTTCATGTGTATATATGTAATGTTACATGATTGGCATGATGAAACAAGTTGTATTGTAAGTGCATTCATAATAGTAATGATGAATTATGTATAATAAATCATCAAGAAAAAATATGAATTAAACATATATATAACCATGATGAAAAAGGAATATACAATATTGATCATGTATTAATGCATAAGGATCATGTAACATAATAATAGAAGTAGTGATGTGTTGATAGCCCATCTATGTTAGAGTAGATATGTTGAATGGTCAACTAAGGAAGTAAAAGCTACTAAGACATTATGTTGTCCTTTTCATGCAAGTGTGGCCATAGTGAGGTTCATGAGGGTTACTACACATACACACACATATGTCGGATATTGACATGAGATATTATACATTGATGAGATATGATACATCATATGGGTGCTACCGCGAGGAGGTTCAATAGGACCATTGCACAATCTTTATGAGTTATCATGTTGGTGTAATAGCGGTGAGGTCCAAAATGTGGACCACTACACATCAGGACCCTGATATCCAGTATTGGGATTCGTGTCTATCAGATATGGGCTAACTAATTATGTAATGGGAATTTGTGTGCACTATAAAATTAATAAAAGGCTTGATAAACATAAAATGAGAATGTATATGTTATAACTGGATTAAGGTAATATGACATGGGTAAGCAAGTAAAATCATGAGCATCCCAATGTGTGTGCACTTTGTACGTTGTGACCTTACATGGCATTACATGCTTAATATGAATTTATGTGCATATCTATGTAAGCATATTTTATTAAATACACCACTAAACTTTATGCTTAGCACATCGTATTTGTCAATTTGTAGGTAATAGATAGACAGCCTCGACTAGCCTCAACAGTAGCAGTATAGTGTAGTAAAGTTTGCCACAAGTGTTTTTGGTATATTTTGGTTTATAGTGTGATGTAATTTCATATGTAGTTCGTACTCATATATAAACATAATAAGATTAGAATGTTATGATATGTATTATGCAAAATGGCATGTTAGGATGTAAACCTATATTAAATAGGTTATGTTCTTATGACTTGTATGTGTGTGGATGGGATTGCATGTTGTGACATGATTGCTTAGGATGTTGAGATGAGATGAGGACTAAAAGGGTCCAAGATGTTAATTAGTGATGCATGTTATAGAAGTGCTATTTGTAGACATCCAATTTGTCTGGGTGTAAGTTTTGTTCAAAATAAGAATAATAAATACTAATAGATATCCTAGAAGAATGTTTCTTAATATTATGCTTCTTATGAATTCATCTTATTATCAATCATCTCACATTTAACCTGGTAAGATGACAATAATTATTCTTATTGTCAACATTTTTCTTGTTTACCATTTAGTTTGTGATAGCTTTTAAAGTCATAATCCAATATAAATTAAGTTTAGGAGATAAAAATAAGTCATTTAATCTTTTTACAATATGAGCCTAATATAAATACCCTTAACTAATAAAATCTATTAATATATAGTGTAATGGGCTTAACACCCATTTTTTTATTAGACTTGAGACCCTAATTCTTTTATTGAGCTTGAAGCCCAAATTTCATTCTTTAAGTATAATTTATGATAGCTCTTTTTCTGAGTGGATTTGAAGTCCGAATTTGCAAAATTAATTGGCCTTGAGGCCTAAATTTTCAAAATTAATTGGGCTTGAGGCTTGAATTTATTATTTTTAGTTAATATTAACATGAGCTAGATTTTTTTTTAAAAAAAGAGCTAACACAAGTTGGGCTTAAGGCCCGAATTTTCTTTAATTAGGCTTTGAGGCCTGATTTCTTTTATTTTTGTTGTTGTTGTTATTGGTGTTATTATTATTATCATCATTATCATCATCATCATCATCATCATTTTTAGGTTCACAGATAAAGTGAAAGGGAAGAATACATAAAGAATAAATGGGTCTAGGCTTGAGGCTTGAATACAATAAGTCACACATAATACTTAAATAGCCTTAGGCTAGAGTCCTTTAATTACAAGCTAAACATTTTGGACCAATTTCACTCTGGCCTAAACCCAATACAAAAAAAATCAAATCTAAATAGGAGATTTTTGCCTCTGGAAAAGCAATTAATACCTGTAGAGACCCATAAAATAAAAATGATTAGAACAATGTTTAAAAGGTTGATCTTCTAGATAAAAAATTTACCCAACCCTAAAATCTGGAGATAATTAATAAAGAGTGGATTCTGGCAAAAAAAAAGAGATTTAAGCCATATTGAGCACTGTACATATACAATAATTGAACCTCTATAAAAGCCAAGTCAATTGATAGCATTAAAAGGGAGGGAAGGAGAAAATGGAGGGATTGTTAGAGCAATAGTAAAGAATAATTCAACACTAGAAGCCAAAGAAGTCTTGGAGTCTTTACAGGTACTACATTAATATAGAGGCAAAATGGTGATTGGGTGTTTTAAAAGAGGCCTGTATTGATTCTCTTTTAAATTATCACAAAATCCTTCAGTATTAAAGGTATCCACTATGTTGTTTCTATATAAAAACCTCATTTTTTTAGATTATTTTAATGTTTATGTGCCTTTAGATTTCTTGCATATCATACATAAATTTTTATTTATAGTTCACCATGCATTTCTGAAGTGAAAATCATGAATTTTTATGCGGTTAAAAAAATTAAGTGTAGCATTTTATGTAGTATCTTAGAGCTTGATTACCACATAAAAAATCCATGTTAAACACTTAGATGGGCAAGCTGGTAAATAAAATTAAAATTTAGATTTTTTTTAAGAAAGGGGCCTCTACATTCATTATTGGGCAAAAGAAAAAAATCTTTTAGTTCTGGACCTAAAACTCTTTTGTTTAATTTTTTTGATAGATTGAAGGCCTTTTTTTTTAAAAAAAAATCAAGAGTAAGCATATCAACCTGAAATATACAATAGAAGACTTATGAAGGAATTAAATTATTCAAAAATTAGCCATGAAAGGAAAGATTAACGAGTTTGTAAATAAGTCATAAACAAGATTAAAAATGTAGCTACAAGAGAAAAGGCAAGGTCTAAAATAATAAGTAAAAATCCAGTCTCATCAAGCAACGAAAAATATTAATCAAATAGATAGCCTTTCATTTTTTTTTGAAAAAACCACCTTTCATTTTCTTTTGAAAAAACCAGTAACATAATGAATAATACAATAGCAAAAACTCATTTGATTAAAGCATTTTTAGATGCGAATAAACATAATAATCAATACTAGTAATAAGAATAGATATAGACAAATGTCATGAAGGTTGATAGATCCAAGATATAAACTTAAATTAACAATAGATTAAACAATGAGAAAATTAATAGTCCTTAGTCCATTAGATCTAAGATAATATAAATATGAATAAGATGAAATAGATAGTTGCGATAGTATAAACTACAAAGAGCACAAAAAAGGGACCCAAAGAGATTACTAGTAAATATATAGTGGATAAAAAAATATAATAGAAACTAGGCAACAAAAAATGAGATATATACAAAAAATGAAGAATATATATCTGAAGCAGAAATAAAGAACCAAAATATAACCTAAGTAGTTTCTTTTACTCAACCTTAATATTTTTTCAGTAGCTTTAAAAAAAAAGGACTTGCCTTTTGATTCTTTTTAAAAATGGAAGAAGGCTAAATAAAATGGTATACAAATCCTAAAAAATTCAACATAAAAAAAAAGAAAAAATCAATTTTTTTTATAGGGGGTGAATTTTTTTAATCTATTCTTCAGAAACCCTATAAAGAAAATCAAAAAAAGGAAAGAAATTTTTCGAATAGACCCAATGAATAAAAAGGGTGATTTTTACAAATCTGAAGTAAAGATGAAGATATTGGTAGAAGAACTTCCATCCATGCTCAAAAACTCCATCATCCTCCTGAAAAAAAAGGTGATTAGAATTAAATAAAAATAAAATAAAAAATAACAAAAAAGAAAATACAAAAGATCCCTTGTTGTAGAATCAATAGGTTATGTTAGAAGATGAGAGCATCATCAAGACAAATAAAGAAGCCGAGATAACAAGGGAAGGACTTTGTGATGAGAGAAGGGAGAGAAAAAAAGGGAGCAGAGAAAGAGGGATAGACGAATAAGAGAAAGGTAGTGAACAAAAAAAGAGGAAATCACTGGAATAAAGAAGAAAATGAAAGAAAAGTAAGAGTGGTGATAGAACAAGGAAAAGGGCGAGAGAGGAAAAGAGAGAGAGATAGAAGGAAAGTAGGAGGGGATAGGTAGATAAGGATGGCAGACAGAGGAAGGAGGGTGGTGAGATAGACGGCAAAAGGAGTGAGGTAAGGAAAAGAGAAAAAAAATCTTTGGGATCTAAATGACTAATTCACCCGTTCCCATTTGAAATGCAAAAGATTCTAGAAAGGGGTATAATTAATTTTTCATACCAGGTGCCACTTGAATAACCCAATAGAGTGGGGACTAGTTATGTAATTTTTTTATTAAGTGATAAAATCCAATCAGAAAATATCATTTTAATCACCAATTTTTTTTTTTACTTATGTGTGTAAAATATTCTGAAATTAATTTAGCCACCCCAATAGATTATTTAGCAATGTCACTCTATATGGAAATTAATAAAAATTATTCAACCATAATCATCTAAATCTTTTTACTTTTAGGTAATAAATTTCCTATCACATCATAAATTAGAAAATTATGTAAGATAATAAATTTAGGTTTTTATCCCAAAATAGAAAAGAAGAGAGGAGCATAATAAGAACATTATTTAGGACCTTTATTAAGTAATTAATTGTAAATCCCCAGTAACTTAGAAAAGTAAACTAACAATTTTCATTAGAAATTTTTTTATTGATGGAATGCTAATAGAACTAGCAATATCCATAAAGTGAATAACATTTTTGAAAATTTTGGTTCTGGTAATATCTTAATGTTCTCCTTTTTACTCTTTTACGTGGTTATTACCTAAGGATGCATACTTACTCTAGGTATAAAAATGTTTGGATTCTAGAATAAATTAATTAATGATCTATATCTATTTAGGGAGACTTTATTTTAGAATGCCTCTATAACATACCTTTTTTTTAAAAAAAATAAATACCCTGAGTCATAACTATAACATCGTAAAAGAGGGTCCTTTCTAAAATATGCTAAAATATTTTCAATTGGAGTCAGCATCGATTTCAAAAATTAAAGATTTTTTAATTTGTAATTGGAGTCATATTGATTTTAACAATATTAAAAGGAATAAATTTCTATTTGCTTAATTTTTTTTATATGAAACTGATAAAAAAAAAATTAAAACTTATGAGTTAAAATATTACTCTAAAAAATTTGGGAATTTAATGGATTACTTAAATGATTCATAAGCATATAAGGTGAAATAAAAAGAATATTATTCAATAAAAAATCTCACAAATAAAACATCTATCATTCGAGTTAGTAGTGATACATTGTTATTGACATTTAATATGACCGAATATTATGGCATACTTGAGAATTGCATCATAACATACCCTAACGTAAGGGCAACATAGGGTGCTTGACACCTTCCCTATTCATGATAAGATCCTTGAATCCAATAAAACACAGACCAACATTTGGTGTCTAATTACACTTATTCCTAATTGGTGGTGACTCTTAAATTTGGGGTATATTAAAAGTTTAAATCATCTTTGTTTTAAAACTGAAAGGGGGTTGGCTACACTATTTTCTGTGGGTTTTATTTGGGATATGTCATCATGCAGCCATTATGCTGCCAAAATTTTGTTGTAATAAGATAGTTTTGTTAATGTGTATGATTTGCATATAAGGAATTTAAAGAAGATAATGGTAAAGTTAATATAAGTTGATTATTATGTCATCTCTTATTCAGATTGGTAATGGTTTGGGTAGGAGGTGTCATCTGACTAATGGGTCGAGGGAGGGGTATCAAAGCTTCGGTTTAGGGGTTCTTAAGTGCTTTAGGCTACATATGACTGCCATAGGGTTGATATACTTATACATCACGTGACACTACACTACTTAAGGCTGATGTTTTGATATGGATTAAAGATGAGTGAATTGAGGTTGTTAGCTGGTGAAGAAGAGGAGTTGCAAAGTCATGCCTCAGCAATAGTTAATGAGCCAACAAGTGTAAAAGCCCGAGTGCTCAGTGATGTAGTGTATCTGCATCTGCCCAGTCGATGCAAGCATAAACACCGTAGATATAGCAGATGTAGACCTATTGAGATAGATGATTGCAATAACTATTCCACTACCAGTGCCATAGCTACTAGTGTAATAGCAATAACCACCATAGGCACTTTAGAAAACTTACCTAGAATGAGTTAAAAAGATGGGAGCTCTTGATTTTATGGGATCAGATATAGATGATGTTGCAAGGGTAGAATATTAGTTAGAAAGAATAGAAAGAATTTTAGAGCAATTGAAATATACTCCATAAGAGAGTTTGATTTGTGCCACATCGCTATTATAAGAGAAGGCATTCCTTTGTCGAAAAATGGTTTTGGAATGTAAAGCTTTGATAGATATAACTTGGGAGTTTTTTTTTGCAGGAGTTTAAGAAGAGACACATCATAAAAACTTATGTAGAAAAGAAGAGACAAGAATTCCTTGATGTGAAACAAAGGGGATGACTAGTTTCAGAATATGGGAAGGAGTTTTCTAGATTGAGCAAGTATGCAAGAGAGATAATCCCCACTGAGGATGATAAGTGTAGGAGGTTCGAAAAGGGCCTCGATATAGAGATTAAATTATAGGTGGCAGTAAACAAGATTAAGGACTTTGCCACATTAGTCATTAGAGCTTATATTATAGAGGATATACTGAAAGAAAGAAGTAAGAATTTATAGAAATAAAGATCTTTCACTATAAGCTAGACTAGCTTAGCCCTAGAGTGGGCAAGACGTAGAAGGAAAATCCAGTTGCTTAATCATCATAGAGGATAACTTAGACTCAGAGATCTGGGTTAGAAGGACAGTTTAGACCACGTTAGTAGAGATTGATTTCTAGTGCACTAGTTTCCATAACTAGGAGCACATATCTTACATATGTGACATATGGGAAGAATCATGGAGGAGTCTATTAGAAAACTATTCCAAGTGAATGTTATAAATATGGGGTTAAAGGCCATTTTTAGAAAGATTACCTAAGGAAGTAGAGGACATTACACAATTTAGGCTTTATCACCAATGCCAACTAGGAGCTAGAGGGAGAACAAAGGAGATAAAGTAAGTGGGAGTTAGAGGCCTAGATAAGAGATTAGTTAGAGGATAGATTCTCAGGCTCTAGCACGATAGTATGCTATCAGGGCTTGAGAGGATATAGACTCACCATATGTTATTGTTGCTACATTTTATTTCTTTAATTTACCTATTTTTGCATTAATTGATTCGAGCTCCACATATTCATATGTATGTACTACACTAACATGAGAGAGAGGGTTACAATTAGGATCTCTAGATATAGAAATCATGGTAAGTAATATGATAAGACATCATGTGATTGTTGATAGAATATGCAAGAATTGTCTATTGACTATCTAAGGATAGACTTTTCCTATGAATCTTATTGAACTGCCTTTCAATGAGTTTGATATCATACTGGGTATAGATTGGTTATCTAGACACCATGCTATGGTAGATTGTAGATAGAAGAGGCTTACTCTTTAGACAATAGATGGAGATGAAATCACAGTTGTTAGTGAAAGAAAGGACCTTTTATCTAATATTGTTTCCATAGTGACAACAAAATGCATGATCTAAAAAGTTTGTCAAGAATATTTGGCACATGTGGTTATATAGAAAAAGTGAGACTTGATATCAAGTTGATACTATTAATGGTAGAGTTTTTTGATGTCTTTCTAGATGAGTTACCAGGATTTTTACCTAAGCGTTAGCTTGAATTTGCCATTGAGGTATATCTAAGCACAACCCCAATTTTAATAACCCCTTATAGAATGGCTCTTATAGAATTAAAAAAATTAAAGGTGCAGTTATAGAATCTATTAGATAAAGGTTTTATTAAACCTAGTGTCTCCCTATAGGGAGCGCCAGTGTTATTTGTGAAGAAGAAGGATGTTTCTTTGAGACTTTGTGTTGATTTCAAGTAGTTGAATAAAGTGACGATCAAGAACAAATACCCACTACCCATGATCGATGTTTTTTTTATCAAATCAAAGGATTAGGTGTCAAAGATTGACTTGAGATCTAGGTATTATCAACTCTAGATAAAGGAGTCTGATGTTCCTAAAATAACTTTTTACATTAGATATAGGCATTATAAATTTTTAGTGATGCCTTTTGGGTTGACCAATGCCCTAGCTTCATTCATGGATTTGATGAATTAGATATTCAGACTATATTTAGACCAATTTGTTATTGTGTTCATTGATGATATTTAGGTGTACTCTAAGACCAAAGAAGATCAAGAACAACATCTCAAGCTAGCATTACAAACTTTAAGAGAGAAGTAGCTTTATGCCAAATTGATCAAGTGTGAGTTTTGGTTGGATGAAGTAGCTTTCTTAAGACATATAGCTTTAGTTGAAAGAATCAAGGTAGATCTAAGTAAGATCAATGATATATTGGAATGGAAACCTTTGAGAAATATGACAGAAATTAGGAGTTTCTTAGGATTAGTTAGATATTATAGGTAGTTTATGAAAGCATTTTCATTGATTATAGCTCTTATGATATGATTATTAAGGAAGGATGTGAGATTTGAGTGGGATGTCAAATGCCAAGAGAGCTTTGACAAATTGAAGCCCATGGTAATAGAAGCTACTATTCTTACATTACCAGAGCCAGGAAAGTACTTTGTTATTTATAGTGATACTTGTTGTAATAGGCTCGGATCTATGTTAATGCAGGATAGCAAAGTAGTGGCTTATGCATCTAGGTAGTTAAAGCCTCATGAAAAGAATTATCCAACTCATGATCTGGAGTTTGCCACTATTTTTTTTTGCCTTGAAGATATGGAGACATTATCTTTATAGTGAGAAATGTTACATATATATAGATCATAAGAGTTTGAAATATATTCCTACATTAAAGGAATTGAATTTAAGACAACGAGGTGGATGGGATTGATCAAAGACTATGATTATGTGATTGATTACCATCAAAGTAAGGCAAATGTGGTAGTTGATGTATTAAGTCAAAAATTTCTATATGCCATAAAAGCAATGAATGTTCAATTGCAGAGTTAGGAAGATGGAGATTTATTAGCAGAATTACAGGTAAAACCCAACTTGATTCAATAGGTGAAAAGGCTTAGAAAGATGATAACCAACTCATGTATGTAATGAGTTTGATTAAAGAGGGAAAGCCTATTGAGCATGAGATTAAAGTAGATGGATATTTGTGTTACCATAATAGACTATGTGTACCTAATGTAGAAGACATTAAGTAACAAATATTGCAGGAAGCTCATAATTCACCTTATGCTATGCGTCCTGAGAGCATAAAAATGTATCTTAATTTGAAGCCATATTATTAATGGCCTAGAATGAAGAAAGATATAGCTAAGTATACGGCTAGATGTCTTACTTGTTAACACGTGAAAGCAGAACACCAGGTTCCTTCTAGATTGCTTCAACCTATGGCAATATCAGAATGGAAATGGGAGAGAGTTTCAATGGATTTTGTGGTTAGATTACTTATGACCAAGAGTAAATGTGATGTGGTATGGGTAATTATGGATAGAATAACAAAGAGAACACACTTTATTCTAGTAAGAGTGGATTATTTACAAGAGAAACTTGCTAAACTATACATAGATGAGATTATGAGGTTGCATAAAGTGCTAGCATCTATCATATAAGATAGAGAACTAAGATTTACAACAAGATTTTGGAAAAAGTTGCATAATGCCTTAGGTACTCGACATACATTCAATACTACTTTTCATCCATAAATAGATGGCTAATCAGAATATGTTATTTAGGTGCTTGAAGATATGTTAAGGAGTTATGCTATTATATTCAAAGGTAATTAGGATTAATACTTATAATTGGCAGAATTTGCACACAATAATAGTCATTAAATGAGTTTGGGAATGGCACCATATGAAGCTTTATATAGAAGAAAATGTAGAACTCTATTGTGTTAGAGTGAAGTGGGTGAAAATAAGATAATGGGATCAAACTTGATAAAAGATGTAGAAGAAGAAGTTAAGATTATCAAAGATTGGTGAAAGCAGCTTCAGACAGGCAGAAATCATATGTAGATTTGTGAAAACTGATTGAATATAAAGTGGGAGATAAGGTTTTTCTTAAAGTGTTGCCTTGGAAGAAGGTACTAAGGTTTAGTAAAAAGGCCAAGCTGAGTTTAAAATTCATTAGTCCATACAAGATAATAAAATATATGGGACTAATGGCATATCGATTAGCATTGCCACTTAAGTTACATTAGATTCATGATGTTTTTCATGCTTTCATGCTAAAGTGATATAGATTAGATCCTTTCTATGTGATAGTAATAGAGGAAATAAAGGTATAACTAGATCTATCATATGAAGAAAAGCAGGCTTAGATTTTGGCACATAAGGTGAAAGAATTAAGCAATAAAGTAGTGCCATTGGTGAAGGTGCTAAAGAAGCATCACAACTCATAAGAAGCAACTTGGGAAATCGAGCAGTAGATGAAGAAGCACTATCTATATCTATTTGAACTAGGTAAATTTCGAGGATGAAATTTCTTAAGAGGGAAAGAAATGTAATGCTTATAAAAACTAGCTTCATAAATAGTACTTCTCAAGTTATGATTAGGATTCTTGAGTAGTGAGCCTATTAAAGTGACCTAGAGTAGGGTACTAGTCATGAAACTTCAATGGGCAAAATAAGTCATGAAATAAAAAAATTAGAAGTAACCACTGAAGTAGAAAATTCTTTTACATTGATATTTAGTAGATAGTAATCTTAGTTTGAGTTGTGATATAAAAAGGTTAGGATATGCTTGAACTAAGCCAGAAATAACATGATCTTAAGGTTAAAAATTCTAAATAGTCTAATGGTGAAGAAAACATAATTTTTTTTGACATTGATAAGTATTTCTTTTAAATTTCTTCTTTATGTGATTGAATAGTTAAACATGTTTCCTTTGGCTTTTGGGCATGAACTTTGAGGAGTCCTTTAATTGTGAAATTCTATAATTTTAGTGCCTTAAAAAGGTATTTTGGGTGAACTCAAAATTTAAGAACAAATTTTTAAAGATTAAAACATAAATAGGAATAAATCTAACTATTGGATCATTATGTGTCTTAATCATGACCATCCGTGAGTTTAATATAAATAGGTGGGTTTATGTGTGTGTATAACATATAATTAGAAATCATCTTTTTCCTCCTCTTGAAAAAGCCAATGTTACCTCAATTAGAAACCTCTCCCCCATTTTTCATTCAAGCACCATAAAATCACAAGTAAAACCCCTTAAATCTTATACTTAAAATAATCCTCGTCGCATCTATATTCTTATTACAGTGTTTATTTTATGAGAAAAGGGGATTTTTGTGAAAAAAGAGAAGATTTAAAGGTTAAGGTTTTGGAAACCCATAAGCTAAGTAAACATGTTTTTGGAGTTCTAATATTTTTCTATGATATTAAGCATGCTCGGAATTATGGTTCGGGTGTTATTTTTTAGTTTTGATTAATATAGATTTTTCTAACATATTGCCTATTATGAAACTTAGAAAAAGTTGAAGAGAGGCAAGCTAAGGGTAAAGAGAAGCTGTAAAGTGATATTTAGGACACCGAGAAATCGTTGTGTAAGTTTATTCGATAAAATATGTGTACACTTTGTTAGTTTATGCATTTCAAGTTTGTATGTTCATTATGTAACTTGTTAGTTTAGTAGTGTGAATGGTCGTCAAATAATTATGATGGTATAATAAGGTTTATTGTATGCTAAATGAGTGAAAATAGTATAGAAATGGTGATACGATAATTTTATTGATGAATTTTATACTTGGCCGAATGGTATATGTAAGAAGGGTAAAATGGTAATTTATGATAATATGGTTAAAATGTGCATAGATAGGTTAAATTAGGATGATTGAATAATGTTTCATGGTAAGAAATGTTATATGTAGAAATAGGGTAAGTTGTATAAGTGTTAGGTATAAGCACTTTCATGTGTACATATGTAATGTTATGTGATTAGAGTGATGAAACAAGTTACATTGTAAGTGCATAATGGTAATTATGAATTACGAATAATAAGTCATCAAGTGAAAATATGAATTGAACATATATGTAACCATGATGAAAAATGAATGTACAATATTGATCATGTATTAATGTGTAAGGATCATGCAACGTAATAACGAAAGAAGTAAAGTGTTGATAGCCATATATGTCTACTTGATAGGTTGATTGGTCAATTAGGGAAGTAGCAGCTACTAGGACATTATGTTGTCCTTATCATACAGGTGTGGCTGTAGTGAAGTCCATGAGGGTTACCACACACACACATATATGTTGGATATTGACATGAGATATTATAAATTGATGAGATATGATACATCATATGGGTGCAGCCGTAGGGAGGTTAAACAGGACCACTGCATAATCATTATGAGTTATCATGCTGGTATAGCAACGGTGAGGTCTAAAATATGGACCGCTACATATTAGAACTTGATATCTAGTATTGGGATTCATGTCTATCAGATATGGGCTAACTAATTATGTAATCAAAATTTGTGTGTATTATAAAATGAATAAAAGGCTTGATAAATGTAAAATAAGAATGTATATGTTATGACTGGCTACAAAATGAGAATGTATATGTTATGACTAGATTAAGGTAATATGACATGGGTGAGCAAGTAAAATCATGAGCATCACAATGTGCATGCACTTTGTATGTTATGACCTTACATGGCATTGCATGCTTAATGCGAATTTGTATGTATATGTATGTAAGCATATTTTATTGAATACACCACTAAGCTTTATACTTAGTGCATTATATTTGTCAATAAGTAGGTAATAGATAAATAGCCTATAGTGCCCTCTGCTTAATCCTTACACTAGACCCGAAGGGGACACGTGTACATAAAATGATATCCAGTTTCATTATCCAAAATCACTTAAAATTTAAAACTTTCATATAAGAAAACATTTTTTTGACTCAAACGTGAAATAAAATATTAAAAACCTTTTAGCATGTAAACTGAGGTAAACATTGGGGTCATCATGTCGAAAATTCGACAGCATACCGACTGTACCGAGACACTTTCTCAAATTTTTACCTATTTAAAAACACCTCTATACAATCACAACATACATCTCCAACTCAAATGGGTCCTCCTGATCCTCTAAATCACATCATAAACACAATGAGCCTTAGGCTCTCTACAATCAATAATCTCACATGCAAACTTAATAATCATCACACAACATGCGAGAAACAGAAAGTAAAATCCACAGTTAAAATATTTAATACAAAACCCTGCTACAAAATGTAGATTAGACCTAATTCCTCCGGGATCATAAGAGCACACTAACTATATGGACATTATATTTACATCATCATTACTATTACAAAAAGAATACAAAAAAACCCACATAAGAGTTATCTTTATATGTCCTAAATGCAGAAGCTTTAGCTCTAATTTGCTGCCCTATTACCTATGCATTGCAAACAAGCAATGTGCTAAGCTTTCACTTAATGGTGTAAGCACCTAAACTTGCAAAAAGGCTAATTAAGCATACCCATATATGTACATATACCATTTTGGGTTTAAAATCACAAATATGCATTTTTCATGACTTATATGCAACTCAAGATATTTTCAATTTTAAAAATCATATTCATGCATATTTGGAGTCTTATGTGTAAACATGCACATATCAAGCATGAACAATACATTTGATGGCATAATTACTAAGGCATTATATAAACATCAAGTAATCACCATATTATTGACATAATGCATTACTTACATAAGTTCATAATCATTAAGCATTAAATATGCCAAAATAACAATTATCATGTAATAGCTATTTTTAGACCATAAGGCATAGTAAATGCCATACCGTATCATGATAACTTGTAAAAATGCCTTATTGAACTCATATATGGCAAAAATATTGACATACCTATTTTTCGGTCATAAATGCCATTATACACCTCATAACTATCCATGTTAATGTTCAAAATAATATTCACAAATAATCACCAATAATAGTCATACAAATGACAATAAACTCATTTAGACACATTAAGGTCGATTTTGAGTCATTTGACCATATTATGTTCACATATCACATATTAATGCCAATTAACATACAATCTCAATTTATGTGTTTTTAGGCCATTTTATTCATTTAACTAATGCCCATATCCATAAGACAACTGACCAAGATTGGTTAATGGAATTACTTAGGCCCGAAGGCTATCCACATTTGTAGATGCGTAACTTAGGCCTAAAGGCTCTCCATATCCATAGATCCATAACTTAGGCCCAAAGGCTCTCATACCAAGTAGGTACGTAGACTTAGGCCCAAAGGCTCTTATACCATGTAGGTAACTAAACTTAGGACCGAAGGTACTCATGCACATAACATGTAATCTTAGGCCTAAAGGCTGTCATGTACATAACACATAATCTTAGGCATAAAAGCTCTCTTGCACATAGCATGTAATCTTAAGCTCCAAGGCTCTCATGCACATAGCACATGTATCAATTACCTGTAGGTCTTAAACCTAAAGGTATGCTAGTAGCCGCTACAATCCTAATTGATCAATCAAATTATCCAAACTAGGTTGTCTAACTATATAGGCATCATTAAACATGTCATTATATGTGAAATTAACCAATTTCACATTTTATATCATTATATTTCATTAAATTCACCATTGGCCTCAATGCATTATTTCATGGCCTAAGCATGTACACTTGGCCAACTTAGGCCTAATGATGTCCATTACACTTATGGGTTTCATTTCCCAAGGTGTAATGTCATTGATCACAACATCGTATCATATTGTCATAGAAAGACTCAAATATCAATACAAATGTTCATTTCATGTCATTTTTCCATATTTACCTTTAAAAGGTCGCACATAGCTTTTTCATGTAATTATAACACATATATCATCATAATATGTCAAAAATCCATCTCAAGCACAGTAACACATTGCACTCATGCACACATGACATTTTTATAGTGACAAGAACATGTGCACACTCATTATCACATTTTTTAGCTCAAATAGGCATAATATATCAAGTTATTTCATGGCATTTTAGTACTCATTACATCCATTATACATGTTTCAAATCATAAAAATACCATACGCACACATTTCTAGGTATATGCACACAACATGGCATTTTCAATGTTTATCTCACATAATGCACTTCTATGCTTAAAAATCAACACACTTGTAATTCTATCACTTATGGTCACACCAAATCATCATATTTCATGCATTTATCATGCCATAAATCATAAATTACATTTATAACATTTATTTCAATTTTTAAGCATTTAATGCCATTTATTACAATTATGACATAAAAC
>CANXYI010895450.1:0-11233 GCA_948208565.1 Hura crepitans
AAATGGAGTTAAAATAAGCTAAATGAAGAAAATGGAGTAATGGTCAAATTGTATGTATATTAGGGACATAGTTGAAATTAATGAAATTTTTGTGTAATAGGCACAATTAAAGTGTAATAGGCTTGAGTAGTTGATATAACATGTACTGAATATGTATACTGATAATTATGTAAAATGGTGTAAATGTTAAACATGAAACATATGTATATTGGGCGATGAAATGTATGTAGTATAATGCATGCGAACATGATGCACTTGACAAAGTTGTAGATGAATTGGTAATGTCGTTAATGAGAACTATGGCATGGTATGAGATACGAACAATAGTCACTTATAAGTAATGAGAAAAGAAATAAATGGTGGTGAAATA
This sequence comes from Hura crepitans, assembly GCA_948208565.1. Lineage (NCBI taxonomy): Eukaryota > Viridiplantae > Streptophyta > Magnoliopsida > Malpighiales > Euphorbiaceae > Hura > Hura crepitans. The sequence continues at coordinate 371 of CANXYI010895450.1, forward strand.
ATCTTTGGTATGAAACGCATAATGATGAGGCACGTAATGTGTGAATGTGGTTTTGTAATCTACCATAACATGATTTTATTGGCATGTGTGCATAAATTGATTGAAAATGTGATTGGAATTTGGCATGATAAAATGTTCATGAAATATGTAATCAATGAATAACAAAAGTGGAAATGAGAATAGCCCATATATGTTAGACAACATGTTAGATAAGTTGACCGATCAACTAAGGTATGTAGTAGTTGCTAGGACACTTCAGTATCATTTACATGTACTTGTTAATATTTAATGATACTTGATTATAAAAGTGGGTACAGCCAAATATTTTATGATACTTGATTATAAAAGTGGGTGTAGCCACCAGGAGGTCCAATAGAACGATTACATATAACTCTATATGGGTGAAGCTGCAAGGAGGCTTAACAAGACAACTATACACATATATATATTGATGATATTGATATAATATAGGTATAGCTATCGAGAGGTCCAATAAAACCACCCCATGTAATGTAAAATGGGTGCTATGTTAAGAGTTTCAATAGGACTGCTACACATTTATATTGATGTGATATGCTAGTGCAACAATCGTGAGCTCCCAAAATGTGGGCCACTGCATATCATGATCTCGATATCCAATATTAGGATTAGTGTCAGTTAGATATGGGCTAGTAAATGACAAATGGCAAAAATGTGATATGTTGACTAAATGAATAGGTTATTGATTATAGTTTAAATGAGTTAAGTAAATTAGATAATGAGGTAAATGAATTGGTTAATAAACATGAACTTAATGAGGGTAAGTAAGTATGGAAAACTAATTATAACATGAGTGGTGAATTATGATAAGTAACTGACTTATAATGGGAAATAATAAATTGTCGCAATATAATGACAAAAAATGGCTAAATGGGTAACACAATATGTAAGGTAAAATATGTAAATGTTACATGACATATTTCATTGTTTGAAATGCATGCTTAGCATGAGTGCATGTGTATGTGAACATATTTTATTGAATACACCATTAAGTTTTATGCTTAGCGCATCGTGTTTTTGATGCATAAGTTGTAATAGATAGCTTCAGTCTAACCTTAGAGCAGTGGTGCAGTGTAGATAGCTTTAGGTTTTGGTATACATTTTGTATCTTTTAGTGTGATATACATAAAGGTAATTGGCAATCATGTGTATTAGGTCTTAGTTACATGTATGTATAATGTATACAATTACACTAGTTATGTAAATTAATTCAACAGACATCAGTAGTACATAATAAATGTGTGATGTGAACTTGGTATGTAATAATGTAAAGACGGTTATTAATGTTGTGACTATGATGTGACTGACGTCACTGAAATATGATGATGATGATGATATTGAGGGACTAAAAGGGTCTAAGATGTGGATTTGAGATTGAGACTTTATAGAAATATTATTTTCTGTAGCTTTTATTTTGACACATGACACTATGCAATCGTTATGCTGCTGGATTTCTATCTCAGCGAGACAATTTAACCTTATGTACATATATGCATATTATATGATTTTTTACATATTGGCCCAAGATTTTCATGATATACACATATATAATAGGGTTTTAAAAAGATAATGACATTAACTAGGCAAAATCAATTAACGTGTCATCTCTTATTTGAGCTAGCAATAGTTCTAGTATATGGTGTCACAATATGCCACCTCTCATTTGGATCCAAGTACCAAGTTAGGTGATGGGTGTCACAACTATGGCCCTTAAGGACCTATAAGGTTGATGCAGTATGTGTAGTGGCTCTTTTAAACCTATACGGCCATTTTAATGTCCTAGTGGTGTGTAGTGGCCTCTCTAGACCTATCTGACTATTATACTAGCCTAAATATGTAATGATATTAGAATTTATGTGTAGTGACCCACTTGGACCTATATGGCTACTACACTAGCCTAGATATGTGTAGTGCCTCTACGGACCTATATAGCTACTGTACTAGCCTAAGTTATGTGCAGTGGCTCTATAGACATTACGATTGTTACACCAACCTAAAGGCACCAAGGTACCTTAGTAGCTACTATCTATCCCTAATTGATCAGCCAATCTCTACATTTTAAGTTGCCTAATCATATGGTCTAATCACCATAGTTGTTTATGTTTTTCCATTTTAAGTAATTTCAAGTAATTTTAATTATTTTATGGTCAACACATGACTTTAGCAAAAATATACTACTTTTAGATCAATAGTTCCCAATTTGTCACCATTCATACTTTATGTGTCTACATGCCATTATATGGATATCACAATGTTCATCATACTTGACATCATCATCTCATATGCATATTAGCATTGTTAAAACACTCTCATGTCACAATTCATTTTTTTTATATTTTATTCTTTCATTTTCATATGTTTAGCATACATAAACATGAATGAACATAAAGTAACATATTACATGGCATACCATATAGCCACCACATATGTCTCATGGCATAATACATATACCCAAATCATTATAGCTCATATGATCATCTTAATAGCATAACTTATTATTTATGATCATACTTCAATTCACATATTTTATTAACAAGTTACTTTACATATTACATAATTATTATCACAATCATAGCACATATATCATCACATCCATGTATACCATGTTTACATAGCCAATTGCATACAAAATCTTAATTCCATATAACACCTTTCGTCATTCAAACACACTAAAACCATCAAGTTACTTCTTTTACCCTTTTGGCTAATATCATCACAAAACTTCACTTACATGAGTCATATACTAATTCACAAATTACAAAACCATTAAAGCATACTTTAGGTCATATTTGTAAGTTATTACTTCATGTTTCATGCCATATTCTTTAATTCTTTATGTGTAACACATATATAATCACTAATTACATATTTAATTATAACTATTATCACCCTTATTACTACTATTCACACATACTTACATGCAACATAACTTAAGCACACTTAGGCAACTTTTGGCCACAACATAACCCTTAATCAACCTAGCCATTATTTCATGATAACACAAGTTCGTGCAATCATCTTATCCTTATTACACTAACCAATCTCATTATACCATTATAACACACTTACATAGCCTAATTAGCATTAGCACATCATTATGCCATTCGACCAATGTAAGAACTACACTTTAATTCACTAATCTCTCAACATACACACTTAATTGCACACACATACCACATCATAACACATGTACAAGGCAGGCATCAACACAATTTCATTAAATTCCCTCATTTACATACATAACATACACATTAGGGTGTTTCAGACACATCATATACTAAATTGATTACACATACCAATGAGTCCAAATATGCCACAATTGCTCCCTTAGACTTTCTCTTTTCCTTTATCTTCCCCTATTGCACTTTCTTTACAAACATATTATAGAAACAAAACTCAAAAATCCATATAAATTCATATAAGCATAAAACTCAAAATTAACTTTATAATTGTGTTCTTAGGCACCTAAAGGACCTTAAAAAAATATAAAAACCCATGAAAACTCACCACATCAATTTTGAGTTACTATTCACCTTATACTCCATATGTAAAAATGTAGTTATTTAACCTTACTTTCTTGCTTTTAGAGGTGTGATAAAGCTTTAGAGGTAAAGAAGGGGTTGTTAAAAGTGTAATTGAGGCTTGAGATTGAGAAAAGAAGGAAATGAAATGGTGGATTTAAGAGAGAAAATCCATTAGGTTTGAAAGGAGAAATGAGGAGAACTATTCAATATTTGACCATTTATGAAGACTTTAACCCTTTCTTGTATAGGGTCTTCCAATCTAAGGGCCATTAATTTTCCTCCTCATTCAATGGCTCTCAAAAATCCATCCCATTATCATTCTTTTAAATAAATTATTTCTCTTAATTAACACTTCTAATGAACCCATAAAACCTCTTAAAACATAACTTAAAAGCCTTAAAAAATCTATACTCAAAAACTAAGAAAAACCAATTAAAATCGATACTTTTTGTAACAACCCAAAAATTCTTGATTTTTATGAATAGTACTTCCTTGTAACACTCGTAAATTAAGACTCTATGAATAGTACCACTAAGGCTAAAAAGTGCTCCCAGAGTGCCAAGTCACCTTCATAAGGCTTGAGGCAGGGTACTGGTCATAAAACTTCGAGGGGCCTTAAAATATGAAATTGACTTAATTTAAAGATTTTGTAGAACTAATAAATTATTTTAGGCTGTAATCTACTAGGACGTAAGCTCAGATGGAGTCAAGTTGAGAATAACTCGGGATGTGCTCGAACAGACCTAAAAATGTCATACCCTAAAGGTTAAAAATTCCTTGAGTCCATTGGTGAAAGAATTTTTGAATTCTAAGGTCGTTTGCAAATTTTTTTAATTTTGGGGTTTTACACATTAATCAAGGTAATTAGTTAATTGTCCTATCGATAAAATTTGGCCGTGAAATATTATGACCCTCTAAATAGGACTAAGTGAGGATTTTTAAAATAAATGCAATGATTTTTAGAGGTCTGAGTGATTTTTAAAAATTCCCCAAAATTTCTATCAAAACTGAGCTTTTTCGGGACACTCGAGTGGTGTGTGACCCCACCCGTGCCACCTCAACATCTATATAAACCCCCTGATGACACGTAAGTGGATGAGTGGCATTGGCCATATGGCCAATACCACTCACCACCCCACTTCTTCTTCTTCTTTTTTCCTCCATCATCTCGACACTACTTTCCCTTTGTTTCTACCATTTTTGCTTCATTTTGCAAGCTTTTCCCTTGCCAATTGCCTCCAAAAATCCTCTAATTGTGTTATGAAGGCATTAAAGGCCAAAAGAGTCCCTAAATTTCAAAAAAAAAATTCGAAGTGTGTGCAAGTGTACATCAAAGGGGGCTACAAGGGCAACTTCTTATGTGTAAGTAATACAACACTTTTTAATTTATTTCCTAGAGGATTTGGTGATTCTAAGAATGCCTATATTCTTGGAATTTGATTTGGGGACTTGTGTGATTTTTTAAGGATTTTTGAATGGGAATGGCATGAATGGGAGCTAAGGCAAAGTGAGGTGTGCTTTGGTTTCTTTCAAGCTTGAAGTGAAGAATCCATCCTCTTTTGTAGTGAGGTATATGAATTTAGAGCATTTGACTTATACCTTGGTCATATTCCATGGCTTATGTGTCGATATTGTGTATGGAAATGGTGATAAACTTAGCAAAAGTGTGTGTATTAGTGATTTAGGCATGTATTTAGGTTAATTAGGTATGGAATGCATGATTGGAATGTTGATTTAATGAAAGGAATACATTAAGGGGCTTAGTCCCCATTTGGCTGAGAGGTTTATGCAAGGGTGTGTGTGTGTGTGTATGGCTTGTTAAGGTGACTTTGTCATAGATTCTAGTGTTTTTGATATAGAAATGCATGATTTGTGGTAATATGTGGTGGAAATTTGAAGTGTGGGCATTAGGCCTCTTTTGGCTGAGAGGTTGTTTGGCAAGTAAGCTGGGGATATGGTGAGTTACCATGGCAATTGGTGTGGTAATGTACTTTTTAGTGATGGCATTGTTGGTGTAAGTTATGTGTTAATGCACGTGGCATATTTTAAATGGTTTAAATTCACCATTAAGTTTTATACTCAGCATAAGTGTGTTGTGGTGCACAGGTAGCAAGGACAAGCAGACTAGCCTTGGTGATCATACAGTGTAGCAATACAAGTGTTAAAGGGTAAATAGAGTTGCTTTTTATTTGAGTAGCGGCACTCATGTAAACACTATAGGTATGGGTTAGCATCCTTAAGAGATGCTATGTCTATATATAAAACATGGATGTGATATATATAAATAGGTGTTTTGTTTGTTTAGGTTGCTTGAGGTTTTGATAATTGTGAGCTTGAGGCCCTATGTGTGTGTGAGTATAATATATGTTTGATGTATGCCAATGTTGAATAGGGGACCAGAAGGGTCCAGATGGAGGTTGAATGGAATGATTGTCTATAGAAGTGCTTTTAACAGGTGAAAAAAATTTTGGTATGTCAAACCATATATGAACATTCTTAAGGATTAAATTGGAAATCTAAGCAATACCTAATTGAGTTCTAGAACAGTCCATAAGTGTTAAGGATTTTACCCATTAAGAAATTCTAGGATAAGTGACTTAGCAGGAAGTGCATCGCCTGTCGAGTTTCTTCAAGAATTCGATAGGGGGTGTCACATTTAGTCATATTAGAGCCTATATTTAAAGTTCCTAAGTAGTTTACATGAGTGCCAGAGTCTAGGATTTGTTATGCTGCTATGCTACACTGCACGGAGGCTAATAAGTTTTGTAATTTCTATAGTAATTTAAGATGGCTGATAGACAACTAGAGGAAAGAGCAGAGGAAGTAGCCAGTTATGCTTTGACTATAATATAGGGAGTAGGTAATACAGCTACTCCTGAGCCTAGTGATGTTGTACATAGGCCATAACCCTAGGTATAGCCACAAGCAAAAGCATCTCTAGCTTTATTATAGCAGATAGTTAATTTGTTGAGACATATCTCTACAGCTTTTGTTCCACCTCCACCTCCTCCACCAGCTTCAGTACCTCCAACACTAGCTCCTGTACAAAAGACACAATTAGAGAGAATTAAAAAGATGCGAGCTATAGATTTTCTTGGTATAAAAGAGGATGATGCAGCACAAACAGAGTATTGGTTGGAGAGGACCTTCAAGATTTTGGAACGGTTAGAAGTGTACAACTTTGCTCCTACAAAAAGAAGCATACCATTTATGGCATACTATTAAAAAGAGAAAGGCAGTGATAGATCTCACCTTGGAGTTTTTCTTCACAGAGTTCAAAAAGAGGTATATCCTTGAGTCCTATAAGGACAAAAGAAGGCAAGAGTTCTTAGATTTGAAATAGGGCAAGAGGACAATGGCTGAATATGAGAAGGATTTTACTTGGTTGATCAAATATGCAAAGGAGTTCATTCCCAATGAATAGGAAAAGTGTAAAAGATTTATAAAGGGGTTGAATGTGGAGTTGAGGATGCAGATAGCAAACCTAAGGGTAACAGACTTTGTTGTATTAGTGGCATTTACCTATGACATAGAGGACATGGTACAAGAAAAGAGAGACTTTTTCTAAAGAAAGAAACAATTTACTGTGGGGCAATCCAGTGCAGCCTTAGGTGACAGTAAGAAAAGGAGAGAAGTACCATCTCAATCTTAGTCTGTGTATCAGGCACAAAGATAGATATAGTTTCAGAGATTTGGGCAAGCTTCCACAGCCAAACCCTAATTACCTCTTAGAGTAGCTAGTACTCCTAGTCTATTAGATAATAGAAATAGACCCTTGACCTATAATACTTGTCTTAAGAGGCATTGGGGGCAATGTAGGTCAGGTAGAAAGAGACAGTGCTTTACTTGTAGTACCAGGGACCACTCTCAAAGAAAGTGTCCTCAGAGATAGTTCGAGGGTGCTTATACTTAGGTATCCATAGTTACACCTTAGAACAGAGGTTAGAGGTAGAGTAGAAGGGATCAATCTAGTCCAAGTTAGGGGACCTAATCAGAAGACCATGACCTAGCTAGACAGTATGATATTAGAGTCAAAAAGGAGGCAGCAACACTAGACATCATAATTGGTACTTTCTATTTATTTGATGTTCTAGTTTTGGCTTTGGTAAACCCAGGATCCACACATTCATATGTATGCACCACATTGGCATATGGTAGAGGACTAAATTTGAGCATGTGGATATAGATATACAAGTCAACAATCCTATATAACAAAGTGCGAATGTGAACATGGTATATAGATAATGTCCTTTAGTGATCCAAGGATGTCTGTTTCATGTGGACTTGATTAAATTACCTTCCACGAGTTTGATGTGATTCTAGGCATGGACTGGTTATTTGAACATCAAGCTATACTTGACTATAAAAATAAGAGGTTGACCCTCCAAACTGTAGAGGGATAAATAGTGATAGTTGTGGGCAAGAGAAACTATGTGAATAACCTCATCTCAACTATTACAGTAAGGAAACTCATCTGAAAAGGGTGCGAAGCTTACTTAGCATATGTCATTGACATTAATGCTTCCACCCTAATGCTAAAATAGATTCCAATAGTGTCTGAGTTTCCTAAAGTGTTTCCTGATGAGTTACCAAGTTTACATCCACAACAAGAGCTTGATTTTGAAAGTAAGGTGTATCCTGGTACAACTCCTATTTTTATTACTCCTTGCTGAATGGTGCCTACTGAATTGAAAGAATTGAAGGCACAATTGTAGGAACTCTTAGATAAGGGTTTTATCAGACCCAGTGTTTCACCTTAGGGAGCACCTGTGTTGTTTGTAAAGAAGAAAGATGGCTCGCTTCAATTGTGCATTGATTACAAATAGCTAAATAATGTGATAATGAAAAATAAATATCCTTTGCCCAAAATAAATGACCTCTTTGATCAATTGAAACATACGGGTGTATTTTCCAAAATTAACTTAAGATCTGGATCCCCAACAGCCTTTACGGACTTAATGAATAGAATATTTCAACCTTAACTGGATCATTTTATGGTAGTATTCATTAATGATATTCTGGTATACTTTAAGATCAAGGAGGAACATGAATAGCATCTTAAGGTTGTGTTATAAACTCTAAGAAAGAAACAGCTGTATACCAAATTGAGTAAATGTGAAATTTAGCAGATTAAAGTTACTTTTCTAAGATACATAGTGTCATCAGAAGGCATTAGAGTAGACTCTAGCAAGGTTAAGGCAATGTTAGAGTAGGAACCTCTGAGGAATATAATCGAGACATAAAGTTTTTTTGGGATTAGTAGGGTATTACAAAAGGTTTGTGAAGGGATTTTCCTTGATTGCAACTCCTTTAACCAGATTGATTAGAAAGAATATGAGATTTGAGTGGGATGACAAATTTCAGGCAAGTTTTGAGAAATTGAAAAAGATGCTGATAGAAACTCTTATCCTGATTCAACTTGAATAGGGTAATGACTTTATAGTGTACAGTGATGCCTCACTTAATGGTTTGGGTTATGTGTTGATGTAAGAAGGAAAGGTATTAGCCTATGCTTTAAAACAGTTAAAACCACAAGAGAAGAATTACCCTACTTATGACTTGAAGCTAGATACCATTGTTTTTACTTTGAAAATTTGGAGGCACTACCTGTATGGTGAGAAATGTTACATTTACAAAGATCACAAGAGTCTAAAATACCTCCTAACTCAAAAAGAATTGAACTTAAGGCAGAGAAGTTAGTTGGAGCTGATTAAGGATTATGACGACTTAATTGATTACCATCAAAGGAAAGCTAATATCGTAGCAGATGCTTTGAGCAGGAAATTCATGGTGACTTTGAAATATATGAATGTTAGGTTGTAGTACACCAAGAAGAATGTTGTGTTGGCTGAGCTACAAATTAAACTAGACTTCAGATAATAGATAAAGGAATCACAAGGTAGAAATGAGTCACTGATACAGTTGGTAAGTAAAGTCCAGGAGAGGAAGGCACCAAGATTTAACTTGATTGAGGATAGATATCTGTATAATCAAGGCAGGTTATGTGTACCTAGTACAAATGATCTGAGGTTACAGATACTAAAGCAGGTACATGAAGCTCCTTATGTTATGCACTCTAGTAGTACTAAGATGTATTTGGACCTAAAGCCTTAGTATTAGTGTCCAAGTATAAAGAGAGAGATGGCAGAGTATGTTGATAGATGTCTGACATGCCAACAGGTAAACGCTAAACATTAGGTTCCTTTTAGATTGATGCATCTTATAGCAATACTAGAATGGAAGTGGGAAAAGGTGACAATGGACTTTGTAATAGGATTGCCTATGACCAAGTGATGCTGTATAGGTGATTATTGATAGACTGACTAAGATAGCTCACTTTATTCCTGTCAGAATGGACTACTCACTGGAAAAGTTGGCTAAACTGTACATTGATGAGATTGTTAAACTTTATGGTGTACCTATGGCAATTATTTTTGATAGAGATCCTCGATTCACTTCCAAGTTTTGGAATAAGTTGCATGATGCCTTAGGCACTAAATTGACCTACAGTACAACCTTTCACCCTCAAATAGATAAATGATCAGAAAAGGTGATACAAGTGCTCGAGGATATGTTGCATAGTTATGCCATTGAATTTAAAGGTAATTAGGATCAATATATGTCTCTAGTTGAATTTGCCTACAATAACAGCTATCAGACTAGTTTGGGCATGGCCTCATATGAAGCACTATATCGAAAAAGGTGTAGAACTCCTTTTGCACTGGAGTGAGAATGGGGAGAACAAGATATCAGAAGTTGATCTTATTAGAGATGCAAAGGAAAAGGTTATAGTTATCAGAGAAAGATTGAAAGTTGTAGCTGATAGGGAAAAATCCTACATTGATCTGAAGCGGAGGGATGTTGAATATACTATTGGTGAGAAAGTATTCTTAAAGGTGTCTCCGTGGAAAAAGGTCCTCAGATTTGGGAAAAAGGGAAAGCTGAGCCCCAGATTCATTAGACCATATAAAATCATAGAAAGAGTGGGATCTCTAACATAGATTCTAGGTTTCCATCTAAATTGTCACATATTCATGATGTGTTTCATGTCTCAATACTGAGGTGATGTAGATCATATCTCTCCCACATAGTTCCAACAACAAACGTTGAAATATAGCTAGACTTGATCTATAAAGAAGAACCAAAATAGATGTTTGGTAGAGAGGTGAAGTAGTTAAGGAATAAAGCCATTCCTTTGGTTAAAGTCCTTTAGAGGCATTATAATATAGAAGAAGCTACATGGGAGCCTAAAGACCAGATAATGGCTCAATATCCACATCTATTCACTCTAAGTAATTTT
>CANXYI010895472.1:0-15001 GCA_948208565.1 Hura crepitans
GCGATGCTTCCAGTAGAGGTTGAGCTTCAATCATTGAGAGTGGTAATAGAGTTGGATATTCCTGAGACTGCTTAGGTTGAACAAAGGTTCCAATAGTTAAACTTGCTAGATGAAAAGTGCTAACTATCATAGTCAAGTTTAGCAAAAAAAGATGGCATGTGCCTTCAGTAAAAGGGTGAAGGATCATAAACTAAAAAATGAGGGCTAGTCCTCAAGCAAATGAGATCGGGACTACTCGACCTAAGAGGAAAGTTTAAGCCAAATTAGGAAGGGCCATTCATCCTAAAGTTAATGTTACTGAAAGGTAATGCTATTCTTACATATTATATTGGGAATGAATTAAAGGAACTTGTGAACATGGATAGGCTAAAAAGGTTTTACGGCTAAAGACAAATAAAAGAGAAAAAGAAGAGAAGTAATAGCCTTGTGGGTCAAAAATTGGCAAACGGTGGCCTTACTAAAAGTGGGCACCCTAATAGGGTGAAAACCAAAAAAGGGCATCCTATGCAAAAATTAGGGGTTGAGAGAAAATAGTGAATCAAGAAAACCCTTGTGGGCTAATTGACAATAGGAGTTTAAGATGTACTTAAGAACTCCCTTGATTGAATAAGGAAACATGTTGTTGCATTAATGTCTAGTTGTGATTATCATAAAATGCTAATATGATATTGTTAGATGGGACCACTTTAATAAGCATGATTGAACATTTTATAAACTAAAGGAGTACAATGTTAAATGAAAAAAAATAAAAAAAAAGAGGGGTACATAATAAAAAAGTAGAAAAGTTTCTTTTTTATTTTGTCTTTTTAAGTCCTCTGTCTCTTACTACTGCTCTCACCACTTATCCTTAACCATTGAGCCCTATTGTCTCAAGAAGGGCCTGTTACCCATTCCTTATATGCATTTGAAGTCTAAAAGTTGCAAATGACTCTAGGTACAATGTTTACCTTTAAAGGTAACTATTTCCACAGCTCATGATAACTAGAAGCGAAGGTATCAGATATATCTCCTCCTCTAAAAGATAGTGGAGAGGTCATAATCCTTTGAGTCTCACCAAACTACCTCATACAATGATTAGGAATGTAAAAGGTAACCTTGTGAAGGCCAGCCAAAGGAACACAGCCTGATGGACTACTGCATCACACGTACAGTAAGAAAATCTAAGGGTTTTTAAAACTTATGTCATTGTCTATTAGAGCACTCAGCCATGAAACCCATCGCTTGAAATCTGTGAAACGTAGTATAATGGCTCGAGATAGCAAGTGCTTCAAGCAATAAGATCCAAGGACACGAGGTGGAGGATCATCCAATAGGCAAAGCTTCTCTTGCAGCTAGACCTATAAAAAATGTTGTTAGGAATAAAAACCTGCAGAGGCTTACTAAGTAAAAGTCAAGTGGAGGATAAGGTGAAAACTCATAGAGGCAGTCTATCCTTAAAAGTCTGGTAGGAATGAAAACCCTTTGGGGCTTTCTAGGCAAAAGGTAGAATAAAAAATAGGATGAAAACCTTTTCCCCGTGGTAGTCTATTCTTAAAAAAAAAAACTTGAAGTAGAAGAGGGCTTCCAGGAAAGAATTTAGCTTCTCTAGATTTCACAGCATCCAAGCCTAGAATTATTTTAGCCAAGATCAGAGAAAAAGGATATAGCCCTTTCTTCAAGTCATTAAGCACACTAAACAATTGATAATCTCTAAAGTGGTGTTTAGTTAAAACTGTCAAATATTTAGAGAAGAATATAAATAAGTATACGCACGCCCGAAGGGTTGGAATGTCTATATAACTATCAAAATAATCCAGTAAGGCATTTAGAGAGATTGGCCCTCTCTGTGGGACCTATCTAGAAGCCAAGGAAGGTAGTATGCCCGATACATCAATAGCCTTATATGGATAGCAGGTAACACAAGTCAGATAGCAAGGTAGTGTGTCAGAAGAATAAAATATGCCTAAAATTGCAGCAAATTCCTCAGACAGGGGGCACAGTTCTTGATGAGAAAATCGAAAGACATGGAATTATAGGTCCTAAAATTAGGTCACTACCTTGAGAAAAGTCATATCAAGATGCACTCTTCGAAGGAATTTTAGCTCATTGAAAGGAGCCAAGGTGGGGACTGCCCATGTAGAAGGGAGATCAAGAATTTTGTGAAGCTTCTTGAGGAATTTGTCACTCATTATTGCACAAATGGAGAAAAAAACTCAAGTGGTATGAGGATTTATGCATGATTACAGTATTTATAGTTTTTAGGAGTGAAAAAAAAAGAGAATTTGGGCAAAAAAGGCATTTTCAGCTAGAAAACAGATGTTTTGGGTTCAACCTAAAATGGCCATTTTCGAGCCTTAAAACGGACTTTTTCGACTGAGAAAACGACCATTTTCCTCACCTAAAATGGCCATTTTCATAGCCTGAAATAACCGTTGCGATGGGGTAAAAATACCTCTTTTCCCAATATTATAAAAGCTGTATTTTTATGATTTTTCACCATTTCTGTACATTTTTCATATAAACACCATATAAGCATATAAGTGTAACCATGCCACCATGACAACAAAGTCATCCACACTACTAACCCATGCCAGAACACATAGCCATACCTAATTGGTTTATTAACGAGGAGATAGAGCGATACAAATGCTTAACCATCAGCACTCAGATTTGGACATCCAAGACTGAGTGCACCAGCTGCTTGCCTAGAGATGTTAAAGATGACCAAGAGAACTAAGAAGGCTAGTATTGATGGGAAGTATGTAGCAAAGAGGAAGGCCGTTAGTATTTGGGGATATAAAGACTGTGGCAAAGTGAAAGCAGGGGGTGCTTGCACCTTGAACACTATAAATGCCATGACAATTAAAACCTCTGGATGCTGAAAGGGCAGAGACTGCCTTCAACCTCTTAGTCTTTATTTTAGTGTTATTTTATTTTATTGCACTTATCTATTCATGTTAGTTTAGGACACAAAAGTTTGTACTCAAAAGTGTTCATCTATAAATTGACATATATTTGTGCTCATTGCTTTTTATCAAGACATGAATAGAATAATAAAACAGTAAAATACCTACTAAAAAGAACAATAAAAAATGATGAAAAAAAAGAAATAAAAGAGAAAAAAATAAAGAAAGAAGAGAGATACACAAAACCAAATAAGGACATAACAAAAAAAAAGAGAAAGAAGAGAGATACACAAAACTAAATAAAGAGATAAGTAAAATAAAATAACAAAAAAAAGAGAGAGATAAGAGGACCACAAAAAAAAAGAGAGACAAAAGAGAAAAAAAAAAGAAAAAGAGAGAAGAAAGAAAAAGTCATAACATGAAAACAAAAAAAAAGAGAACAAAGAAGAGAGAAGTATATATGCACTCACACACAGCGTGCATCTATATTATAATTGACCTCTGATGAGCTAACATGTTTTACCTCATGTTTTCTACACAGAGGGCAACCTAAATTTTCTAAGGGACCTTAAAAATGTGTCATTTCCAAGAATTTTTCAAGTGCAATATCTTAGCACTGCCTGAATTAACTCATCCTCGGGTGCAATGACCTAGCACTGCTCGACTTCAAGTGCAACATCCTAGCACTGCCTAAACCAACCAATCCTGGGTGCAACATCCTAGCATTGCCTAAGCCAGCCAGCCATCAAGTGCAATATCCTAGCATTACTTAACTTTAGGTGCAATGTCCTAGCACTGACTGAACCAACTCAACCCTAGCTGCAAAGTCCTAGCACTTCCCAGACCTCAAGTGCAATGTCCTAGCACTATCTGAGCCAACCAACCATAGGGTGCAACATCCTAGCACTGCCCAACTAGAGAGATGAGAGAGGAGAGAGGAGAGAGAGGAGAGGGAGAGGAGAAAAGAGAGGAGAGGAAAAGAGAGAAGAGAGAGGAGAGGGAGAGGAGAGAAGAAAAAAGAAGGAGAGGAGAGAGAAGAGAGAGAGAGGGAGAGGAGAAAAGAGAGAAGAGAGAGAAAGAGAAAGAGGGGACAACCCAAATTTAATCCTTTCAAGAGATTTTTAGGTGCAACATCCTAGCACTACCTAAACTAACTTAACCCTGGGTGCAATGTCTTAGCATTGCCCATACCACATTAACTCCGGCGCCAGCATATCTTACAGAAAGATCGCCCCCGAGGTACGTATCTCTATCCTTTTTGAACATTAGGTCACCTCACACACTCTATAGTCGCTTCCCCAAAGTTAGAGACAACTGTAGATACTAGGTCTTTGAGATTCTTAGGTTTGGTTCTCCTAATGATGATGAAAAGGACAAAAATTCCAAAAATGGATTTTTTATGTCCAAACCAAAGATCTAAAAATTTTTTCTCAAAAAAATTGAAAACAGCTGTTTTGAGGACCAAAATAGATGTTTTGATTGTATTAGCCCAAAATGGGTCATTCCCGCATGCAGGATGCTGATTCTGGGCCCAAAACGGCCCTTTCCACACGCATAAAGGCCGTTTAGGCCCAGAACAGCCAAAACGGTTGTTTTGCTCCTTAAAATGGTCATTTTGGCTGTTTTGCCCAAAATGGCCATTTAGCCCTTGGAAACAGCCGTTTTGGTCGTTAGTGCAGTAGAAAACGATCGTTTTTAAGCAAAATGCCCATTTTTTGCCTCGAAGGTCATGCATAAAAGCCAATTGGGTCATTTTGAGCCAAGTTTGGTCAATTTAAAGAGAGAGAAAATATTCTAGAGAGAGAAACTACATAAAAAAGACAAAAATACTCTTCCAACTCTATTTTTTGGGTTTTTTTTCCAAGATTTAAGCACCGTTTTCAATCCGAGTCGAGATCTTTCTGAAGGCAAATATAGCAGTGTGTTGACCGACCTATTTTTCATCTATTTTTTATTCTTCTTTCTACATTTTTTCCATCTACTAGTTAGATGTGGTAAATTATTTGTCCCATATTTTTGCATTTGTGAGACTACTTATTTTCCTTTAATTTCTATCCATGCTTTTATTTTTGCTTTGCATCAAAAATACTATTTTTGATCATTTAGGCTGATTTTTTTTTTGCATTATCCATCTACTAGTTAGATGTGGTAATTTATTTGAACCATATTTTGTATTTTTGAGATTATCTATTTTTATTTATTTATTTTTTATATGTCTTTTTTTATTTTTGATTCCCATCAAAAATAGTATTATTAGTCATTTAGGCTGATTTCATTTTTTCTTTTTGCATTATCCATCTGTCGGTTAGATGCGATAATTTATGTATGCAATATTTCATATTTTTGTGACTGTTTATTTTTATTTAATTTCTATCCGTTTTTTCTATTTTTCATTCGCATGCTAATATATTATTTTTGTTGTTGTGATACGAGTATTCTGATTATTTAGTGGTTGATTGTTGTTATTAGTGCCTTTTTTTGGTAGATTGCATTTTAGGCATTCCAAAATGTAATTCTTTATTTTTTTATTTTTTATTTTTCGGTTAGATTGTACTTTAGGTAATTGTCTTGTATTTTATTTTTGGGTCGAATTATTTCCCTGTATATTATGTGAATGCTATAATAATTAGGAAAATGATTTTTCATGCGACCGAAAAAGATAACCAAAATATTTTTATTTAATTAATTAGTGTTTTATTAATAAAATGGGTTTTGATTTTTCTTAATAAAAGTCACAATAAAAAAATTGTTTTCTAAAAATTAACATGTGAGAACCAAAGTTCTCAAATTAAATCCATTACCTGATTTATGTATGACACATCTAATTTCGATCCTGAGATAGTCCATGGACACCGAATTAGGTAGAAAAATGATTTTACACAGTAAAAAGAAATAATAGTCAAAATCATATTTTTACCCAATAAATTGGTGTTTTGTTAATAAAATAAATTCCAATTCTTTCTTAATAAAATTTGCGACAATAACATTTTTTTTTCTAGAATTAACATTTGAGAATCAAAGTTCTCAAAGCCGTTTTTTTCAAATAAAAATCATTACAATAAAATTCATTTTTCCAATTTGATATTTGGGAACTAAAGTTCTCAAAGGCATTCTTCCCAATAAAAATCATCACAATAAAATTCGTTTTTTTTTAAATTAGCATGTGAGAACCAAAGTTCTCAAACCCATAATCTAATTTTAATAAAAAGTCATTACAATAAAATCCATTTTCTAAAATTAGCATGCAACAAGAACCATAGTTTTCGAAATAATCAATTGCTCAATTTCATGTATGTTATTTCGATTCCAAGCATATATTTATTTTCCTGTAAATATATTCTATAACTTTTTCTATGTGAATGTGTGATTTACTTTAATTGCAAAAATATCGCTTGAGAAATGGAATAGTATCATAAATTCAAAACAAATTTCTGTACTAATTTGAGGTATAAATAAGAGTAGGGTTCCGAACCGCTCTGGTTTTGGCCCCATAAGGTATTTCTTGACTCTATCGAGTGGCGACTCCTACCTTGTGGTGCCCAACTCACACCTTCTAGGATAATAAAAAAAGGGTAGCCCTAGATTCCCTTGGCTTCCTTTTTGTCCTTTAAGACTTGAGGAGTGAGGCCTAAGTTAAGTCTTAGGTTACTTTAGTTTGATTGATCTTAGGAAAACAAAAGGGACGCGAACACCTACTCAAGCAATCGAAGTCCTTCTTATACTCCGATAGGGACCTCTATCCCTATCTCAGATCGAAAAATTCTTACCTCTTCTTATCCTTATAGGACTCAGGAATGTACCTTTTTTTGGAATTCCTTCAAGAAGAACTCCTATGTATTGTCAACTATTGCCTTCCTCTTCTTTAAGGTATCCTACCAATTGAAGGCTTCTTCTCCAGCAGAGAGGTGGAGCACATCAGACACTCCTCCTCTATACACTCTAACTACTCTAAGATCCTCGTAGTCTACTCCAGCCAATACTCTGCCCTTGCTATATCATCCTCCTTCGCACCTAGAAAGTCCACTGCTCCCATCTTCTTTACCCTCTCTAAGTAAGTCTTTTGCATTGCTGGGGGAGCTGGTGGTAGTTGTGGAGGTGCTGTAATATGTCTCAATAGCTCTACTATCTACTGCAACAAAGCTAGAGAAGCTTGAGCTTGAGGCTATGGCTGAGGTAGTGGTTGGTGGCTAGCATTACTAGGCTCTAGAGTTGCTGCACTCATCTCTAAACCATTAATAATGGTGGGAGCATAACTGGCCACCTCTTCCCCTTGATCTGGTGAGGTCTGTTCACTTATTGTATCAACTTCATACAGTGCAACTTTGACCTAAAAAATAGAATCCTAGACTCATGCACTCATGTATAGTATGCCCAGGAATGCCTAAACCTACTCTGATACCACTAAATGTAATACCCCTTGCCTATTCTTAAAGGAAATAGACAAAGAGCACTACTTCTTATAGGTCATCCATCCTTGAATTTCCTAGGGGCTCATTCATTTAACACTTATATTACTTTGACCAACTTTGACTTAGCTTGACATTTTAGTGTTTATTTCTATATAACCTTTCATTACTACCTATCTTAGTTTGTTAAAACACCAAATTATGTCTTTTATCAATTTACAGAAAATCGAGCAATATAATTGCTACTCGATTTAAAAACCAAAAATTTTCCCTGCAATAAAAGCATTTAAAATAGTTTCATCCAAAACTCAACTCCTAGACCTTTCTGGTTCTCCAAACATCATCAATAACCAACACACATAGCAACACACATTATCTCAGACACACATACAACCAAATAAAAGCATGAATGTATATCCATTAAAACCATGTTTTATACAGCTATTTAATTCACAAATCTCACTTTTATACTTTACATATACTATTAACTGTACACCTATTTTACATGAGTGACTATCTATAAAACCAAAAGAGTAACAAAAGAATACCCCAAAACACTCTGGGTCAGCTACACTAGCTCCTACTAAAGCTAGTCAGCTATTTAGTCTATGGCCTACGCATCAGGACACTAACACATTGAGTATAAACTTAGGGGTGGAATAGATACAATAAAGTATGTCACACATGCAATGCACACACATAAGTCATGTATACGTATACATAAATATGTTATTCAACATGGTCATGCAAGATATAAGCCTAAATGCCAATTACCCTAGTCAGTATTTTCAGTCCTCTTATAAAGTCAAATTCCATATATTAAGTTCATGATTCAGTTTAATACAGTTTAGGCCTATAATAGATATACGACACTTTAAGACATGAGATAGTGGGATTTATCTTGTGTAGTGGCCTACATGCTGCACCTACCTCACCCGATAGTAGGGATTAATCCGTAACCTCTGAATAATAGATTGGCAAATAGCAGGGATCAGTCTATTGACCTCCCAATATCTATAGGTGGGATATTAGGGATTAGTCCCATGGGATCTCCTAATACCTCGAGTCACATCTCCAAGGCATCATAAGTGGATAGTAGGGATTAGCCTTATGGGACCTCCCAATATCCACAAATAGTAAATGGATAGCTGGGATTAGCCCAGGTGGACCTCCCAATACCCAAGTGTGTAGTTTCTATCTCAAAACCTTAATGGCTACACCCACTACATCCAACAGACAACAGTAGTCTTAGGAGGACCAAACTACCTAGCAACTGCTAACTCCTTAGTTGACCAATTAACCCATCTAGTGGGTGTCCATTTAATGGGCCAAATCACTATTCATTACCATATTAGGACATTTACCATCACTTTTACTAAGTCTCATGTTAATCATACCATTGAATTACATTACATACAACATTTCACACAAAATGACATTTTTGGCCTATCATCGCAAAATCACTATGGGCATGTTACTATTCATTTGGTAAGTTTCCAAATTTGCAGCTTTCATGGCATCACATATACTAATACAAACTCATTAATTCTTTCATCAATCTTTTACCTAACATCTCACAAGACATATGTCATAACCATGCCACTAATTGGCACACAAATAGACACCATTTTACTAGTTATCTTTTAAGCACATAATATATGTCCATTTAGGTCATCTTTTGCCAACTTTCCATACCATACATGCCAATGTGGTTACTCATTTTCCAAGCATGTTTAGTACACAACATTTATATTATAAATGCCATGCTTACATGCTATATACATTATTACCCATGCCATATCATACACACACCCCATTCGGCCATCCATGACCACATATTTACACCTAATTTCTTCTCAATTATCAACCATATCATATTATTTTGACATTATTAACATAGCTATATCATTTGTTTGTATTGTTATTATGCCTAACACCATAAACTTGCATTTCCATACACAAACCATGCACATTCTCACACCAAGACACATAACATACTCAATTGAGCTCTACTCCACATACCTAAGGTGTGAAAACACCCTTTTCTCCACCACTTAGAGGCCTAACTTGAGCTTCTCCTTTAATGGATTCCTTTGACCCTAAACATACACAATCTTAGCTTAGAAAAATTATCGAAAATGCTACATAGCTCCAATTGAAAATCTAAAACCATGGTTCTTCTTAGAATACTCTAAACTACCTAAAACAAAAATAAAAATTAAATTAAAATCACTTACACTCAAAAATGATACTATTCACCATAATTGAATTTCTTCCTTTACAAGCAAAATTCCTCACTTCTCTCACTTGGATTAGACTCTAGAGGTCATGATAAAATTTTTGTGGTTTTTAGGTGTGTATGGGAGGAGAGAGAAAAAAATAGAGGAGAGTGAACTTTGGGAATGGTGTCGACCAAGGAAGGTTTTTTGGGGAAGGGTTGGTTCCACACATGTGACCCTCTCACATGTGTGGGCCTTTTATATGGGTAGGTGGAAGGCTCAAATCATGACACATGGCGATCTAACATTCTGTTTTCTCCTGATTTCTTTTTAAACTTTAAAAATTCATAGAAAATTCTTTGGACCTCCAAAAATACTCATTTTAGTTTTAAAAATCCTCAACTAGTGTCACTAAAGCCCATGTAAAATTTCAAGTCAAAATACCACTGTTGACTTTTTGGCACTATTCACCCACTAGAATAAAATATTCAGAAAAGATACCAAATGATCTTAAAAAATTAAAATTCCTTCTCTTTCATGTTAATTGGAATTTTTGAGTTCAAGGTATGGTATTTTTGGGTCCATCTAGGTACATCCCGAGGCTGTCTCGGCACGAACTCATTTTATCTCTCCATTCACTATTTCTTAACCCGAAATAATTTATTGATTCTACGAAATTTTTAAATTCATTCATTTTACACATTTTTAGGCCTTTCAAAGTTTTATGACCAATACGCCCCCTTTTTGGTCTCGTGAAGGTGTCCCGACCTATAGAGAACACCATTCGGGCCAAAAAGGTACTATTCATAGAACTTAGACTCACAAGTGTTACATTTTTTGTCTTACCAGATAGTTACGGGTCAATTTTTCTAAGTCAATTTTGGTTACTTTCTTAGGCATAATTAAGTTCACATTAAGTCTTGTTTAGGCCATTATTTTAAATCCAATTATGCTTAAGTTCAAAGCAATTTCAACGCCTAAGTCCACAAACTATTTTTCTAGGATAGTTATTCGTCATTTTTATGTTTTACGTACACAGTTATAGGTCTATAACCTTTAACTCACTTGGCATCTTTTCATGCCAATTCACTTGCCAATAAATGCCATTCATCATGCCATATTATCAAACCTAGAATGCCATTAAAATTGGCTTCAATTGCAATCCCAAAATGTCATACCTATATATTTCATTTGCCATTTCAATTAAGTCAATTTTAGGCCATTTTTAACTATGACTTCTAAGTTCATTTTCCAACCCTTTTTAGGTACCAAATTTTATGTCACACTTTCCATAATAAATTACCATTTCTTAAACCTTATTTTCGTATATGTTATTACATATCTCATGCCATTATTACACATACATTTCTACCTATTTCATGCTAATTTCACATTACTTATTTCATGCATAATATGCCATGCCATAACATGCATTCCCTACTTAACTTACCTCACATACCTCTTAACCAAAGGTTATTAATGGCCATATGCATGCTTTTATCCACATTCAACCACACATACACATACCTTAACATCATTTAAGAATAGATACATGCACACCATGCACATATCATGCAAATCAAGACATGGCATGCCTTGAACAAGTCTCGGCCATACTAAGAAATTGCACACACATGCATTTTTCATCAAATTCACCATATATACCCATCATACTACCCTTAACATGCCATTCCCTATTGTGACACCCCCTGCTGGCTTCCTATAGAAACCTAAGAAAAAGTGCACTTCCCGCCAGGTCACCCATCTTGACTTCTCCCATTGACATTCATTTAACTTTTATTTAGGTTTTACTACTCCATGTTATCTGACTCTAAAACTCAAAGATATGTGTACCTATAGCCTTTTTAGGTTCATGTTATCATGTTCATACTAATTTTGGTTAATTCCAAAAATATTCTGGTAATTCTTAACAATCTGACTTAACAATCTGACAATTGTCTGAGTCACTATCCTAAAATTTATTTCAACATTTAAACACTTCTATATCATTTATCACATCTCCTAAACCTTCTAGTCCCCCAATTATCAACCTATCATCATCCTCTATCACATTGTAGTCATAAGCCTTAGGCCATAGTTAAGAAACACATAGAGCCTCAGGCTCACAAAGATTAACACATATCATATACATATAAAAGGAAACATTACATGATTAATTTTAATACAGTCTATTTTATGCAATCATATTCATGCTCAATATATAGATTACACCTCTTATCCCACCTAAGTACATAGAGTACAAAAGCTATATGAAAGTACATTATCCACCTTCTTACACTTAACCTCTGAACTCTCTACACACTTCATGAGGTGACATCCTTGTTATTGGTAGCTACATACCAAAATAGGTACGTTGAGTATAAAATACTCAATGGTGAATTCAATTATTAAAAATATGTCCAGTAGTTATATCCATACATTTATATTCCTATTTATTTCTAATTCCATTATCGAGATTCAACTTATATGCCAAATTATCGCATTACCCCTATGATGCTTTTATATGAAAAATCTATCCAATAATTATAACAAGTTATATAAATTATGTTTTGGATTATTATTTGTCACTGTATGCCTAAATTATACAATTTTAAGCCTTTACCCATAATTAGTGTAAAATTACTAAAATGCCCCTGTGTCATATTTTATACTCGTATTAATCTTATTTAATTATTTTATTTACCCTATCTTAGGAGATAATCCTGATAGACACTGGATCTAGAGGGAAAATAAACTAGTGTAGTGGTCCCTATTCTAAACCTACGCGCAATGCATCGGCTTGTTCACATACTTGCACCCAAGGTGCAAATAATAATATCTAGTTTACCTAGTAAACTAGCCTATGTAATCAACTAGTACAATGATCCTCTAGGACCTTGGCTATTGTATTGGCCCTTTTAATATTTAAAGATGTCACAAACTGGTCCACATAGTAGAGTCTATTTGTCTGACTAGTGTAGTGCCCCTTTAAGACCTATGCTGCTACATCGATAGGAAAATATAATCACATGATGTCACAGTCTAATCTGACTATTTGACTAGTACAGTGGTCTTAATTAGACCTAGGCCGCTATACCGACTTTATCTAGAATTAAGATAGCAACTGTAAAAGTCTCAAAGTTGACTGGTCAACCCATCCATTGGCTGTCTATCTAATGGGCCATTTAACTTTAATTTATGTCAATTTCTCTATAGATTAACATTTTATAATATTATAAACTTAATAATAGATAGTTATAATTTTTATAGCACAATTGGAAATTAGCCAGGTCTGGTATGGCCACAAATAAGCTTACTACGGAAAACATTAGAAAAATATACAAGGGTTTAAGTGCCAATAATTATGGTACATTATATTGGACTTAATTCCATAAGTGTTCCACAAATCTAAGCCATTTACTATCCTGAGGATTTATTGATTTAGGTAATGGTCATTTAGGATAGTTATAGTTCATTGTGGCTAAGTTTCTAATTGGCTTCCTAAGTCCATTTCACCTCCTTTTTTAGTGGGGTTTTCACTAGTCATTCATGCATTCATAAGCCTAAAGCCAACCACAATCTAGGCCATAAACAAGGCCAAAATCTAGGCATTAATGCCATTTCCAAAAGTTACAACATTCTAGCCATTATAGGCACCAAATCTAGATACATAAATCATTCTTAAGTTATAGCCCTTAAAGGCAATTTCAACTGAATTTCCACACTTGATTTTAAGTCCATTTTTAAGATTATTATTCATGCCATTCCTTGCCTATATTACATGCCATTTAAGTTGTACATTAACTAACTTTTATACCAATATAATATACTTTTATTACATGCACAATATCTCACATTATCCATTTACACTAGGCTTGCCTATATACAATAATTACAAACCTTCCCATGGCATTCATACCTCTCGGCCACATGCATTTTAACATCATTTATCTTACATACATCTTCTACATTACCATGCTAGCATATACATAAACATATATACTTCACACCACACATGTCGTGCCCTTTTATAAGCCATACATGCTTTGGACAACATCAAACACACATGCATATGCTTTGTATCAAGTAATTATGCATCATAAGTCTATGGCACATATATTTCTAGCCTCAAACACCATTTAGAACCATGTTAAGCAAGCCATACACAATAGCAACCATAAGGCAACTCTTAGCCACTCACACATTTCATGCCAACCATGTATACTCCCATGAATTCACAAGGAATACTATTTATATTCAAGCTAAAGCAACCAATTTATGCCTTAAACCTTATAAGCACATTTTACTACTTACCTATCTTTCAGCTAATAATAAATTAACATGTATATTACTTGCCTTCATTAATAAGTCAATCATGCAATTTACACTTCTTCATGCCATACCGCTTGGCTACTAAGTTTTTAACATCTATAGAGCCCTTTTCTCATTAATAACCATACAATTCACACATTCATGAACTAAATGTCATCATATATAAACAAATCTATCCTTCTAAGCTATTTTACATACTTCATTCATTCTTAGGCCTAAAGGAAAGCTACTAAAATTTTAGGGGCATGAAATGAATGATAGAATTTACTTTCCTCTCACTTCAAAGATGAAGAATCCACATTTTAAGCCTCTCAACACTTATTTCTAGCTCACCATGTCACTTTCTCCTCCCTTCTTCAAGCTTCTTCTTATTGTAAAACACCTCAAAAGCCATAGAAATCCATTCCTCTAGATGTTAGACATGTTACACCACTAATTCCAGCAAGAAATTCCAAGTAAAAACTCATAAAATTACTAAGAGACTCACCTTGGTTGCTTGCTGGATAACCTCTATCCAAGAATCTTTGGGGATTTTTAATTTCTTCTTGGAAGCTCCTTTCACTGTGATTATTTTTCCTCTAAGTCCCTAACATACCAAAATAATTTTTGGTAAGCAAAAATACTGGAACAGAACTACGGAAGGTGATGGAAATGGTGGTGCAAGGTGGAAAGGGCATCGATTTCTCTTATTAGTAGCCAAAGAAGAATGAGTTTGGTTTAATTGGAAAAATCCACTTGTGCACTATCCTTACCACTTTTCAAAGGCCTTAGGCCAGTTGGCAAGTGTGTGGGTGGGTTTATAGCCACCTGGGCCATCCTGACACTTCTCAATTTTTTAGTAAACTTTGAAAATTCACTAAAATTCACAAGGGCCTCAAAAAATTACACCATTTGTTTTAAATTCATATTTTAATCCCTTTTACATGCTTATAAATTTTTGCAACCAAATTCCATCAATAGTGTAGTTTTTAGACTACCTCGATTTGCATTCCCACTTAAAAATTATGAGAATTTGCAAATGACCTTGGAATTCAAAAATTCTTTCACCAATGAACTGAGTGGAATTTTTGAGCCTTAAGGCCTACTTTTTTTGGGTCCATTAAGGCACATCTCGGGTCATTCTCAGCCTGAAAAATTTTTATTATCTAAAGGGGTAGCT
>CANXYI010895861.1:0-30224 GCA_948208565.1 Hura crepitans
GATAATTAAATAACCTAATTTAGAATAACTAATAATAAAAATAAACTAACAGCAATAAAATAAGACACCTAAGCCTATTATAATACTAAAATTTAGGCATTACGCCTATTGTAAATACGGCCCACAAAGGAGTCCGTAACAGAATATATCTAGTCCAGAGATTGGACTTTTGGGTCTCGATATGC
Organism: Hura crepitans; assembly: GCA_948208565.1. Lineage (NCBI taxonomy): Eukaryota > Viridiplantae > Streptophyta > Magnoliopsida > Malpighiales > Euphorbiaceae > Hura > Hura crepitans. The sequence goes on from CANXYI010895861.1 coordinate 186, forward strand.
TTAACCTTGTTCATTTCAGTCTTTGGAGGACTGAATTTCTATTCACCTTGGAGGACTGAATTTCTATTCACCTACTTAGACATTGTCTTGATCAAATTAACATAAAGGGATATATACTTGCATGCTTGATAACTTTCACCATGTTAACTGCCAAGAATATGTTCAAGCCTCTCGGTTTGATCAGTGTCCAGTTCCAACTATAGAGGAAGGACAGTTCATCCCCCTAGAAATTCCACCTGAATTTCTCCCTTAATGGACTCATCAAGGGTTTACACACATTCATTTTGAGGCTATCAGACTTGCTCTTTCTTATCACGGACGGAAAGGACTCCTTGTTTTTGCTAGAATAGCTTTGTTAGACTCAAGGTATTTACAGTATCATTAGGCAGTTATAGGTACTGTACAAACTTCATTAAACGCAGGAACAATCCTATTCACCTTTTACCTAAAATTCAATATGAGGCTCAAAGATCCTTATATTCTTCAACCCTAAAGGTCCAAATTCAAATTACTAGAGCAGAACAAGTTCCTACTACGGATGTTGCAACACTCTGTTATCGGCTAATTTACAGGGTTCAAAGCTCTGTGATGGATTTGTCTCTACCAGCTTCAATTGATGTCCTCATGATAACTGCTGATACAAATCATGTTCCTACATATGTTCAAATTCCTAAACAATTAAGTAGGGAAGAGTTAATAGCTCTGTTTTTAGAATCCTAGATAACTAGGTAGGAGCAACTCCACTCTCAATCTAAACCTGTTCAAGTTACAGAGCTTTTCTTTATCAAAAGAAATGATTGCATAGTTGAAACCAGGTTTCTAAAACCTTTTGAGGAACCTCAAAAGGATGTACCAAGCACCTCAGTTTTTTCTACACAATTTATGACGCAGCATTGTAAAAGAATAGGGGATTCAATCCCCATCAAAGCTTTTTCTAAAACAGGAGATCCAATTTATGCTTACAAAAGGGAAGGCCATTATTTCTTTGACATCTATAATTGTGATGATTGCTATTTAGCCAGATTGGAAGATGAGTATGATGATAAAAAAAGAAGGAGAAGATGAAAAAAAAAAGCCTGGAGAGCAAAAGTTCCATGATAGATATGATGATGGAGATCTTTTGTTGGCACTCTAGGACATCCATCTAGAAAGTATGATTATCTTGTCTGTTATACACCTCCTCCCCCATTTATTGACCTACCAGAAAAACCCCCTCTAAAAGATTTCCTTGTTACACCAAAACCTACTCCTAAGCCCAAAATTCCCAAGGCACCCTTACCTTGCTATAAGCAAGTCCGGAAATGGGTTTCAAAAAAGGAGACACAAACCTTGGACTTGCCTCACATTTGTATGTTTCAATCCATTGTTGACTATGAGGAGGAATTTCCTCCTTTGAGAGACTACACCAACCCAACAACGGCTGTTAGATCGATGCCATATGTCCACTCCCCAAGACCCACTCCAGAAGGAAAGCCAAGGAGTATAGGCCTAGCAGAAGCTGTCTTAAATTGTCAAATTGAAAATGCCCAAGCTAAAAGTAAGGTCATAAAACGTCTAGAGAAAAATGTTGATCAAGTTCCATCCCATGTCTCGCAACTTGATTCACAAAAGACAACTGAAAATTCAACCTTGTACAAACTCATGAATCAGTTACAGTCACAGATTTATCAGTTACACAATCAGCTGATGACCATGATCAATTAATAGACCTATGATCCAACATTTCAAGCAAAGATAGCTGAAATAAACAAGTTAAAGGCACAATTGGCAACTATTGAGAGAGATGTCAAGAATAAAGCTACTTCTTATGATCCGTTTGGATTCTCAATCCTTGCATCTCTGCCCTTTTCCTAGCAACCAAGTTATTCACCTATTCTTCCTTCCCAACCATCTTCGGATGATTTGGAAAGCCTTGATCTTTCTCATGATCTTTTAAAAAAAAAAAAAAATTAAAGCTAGAAAGTTTCTAATGATTACCAAGAAAACTATTCCTTTGTCCCAAAAAGAATCTCGTTCCATAGACTTTTAGAAAGAAAAGACTCATCTTTCTCCAAAAAAACAAAGATAAAAAAAATTCTTGATACTCAGATGATCCAAAACCCAAATTTGAACACCTCTTTTTTGGATTAACAGGCTCGACAAACAATAGCACATATACAAATCTCTGAGCAAATAGATGATCAAGTCTCTTCAATAGAGTTAGAAGATTCAGATAACCTTTATGACTCTGAGGAAGACCCCAAACATTTTCCTGAAGCATTCATGGCTGATAACAAAGAAGAAACTTCAAAGAATACAGGTGCTGGTCAGAACAAGGTTTTCTCTCTTCCATCTTAGAAGCCCTATTAGAACAAGCAATTTACTTAATGAGAGAGCAAGGAATCCAACTTAACTCTCTCACTTTAGGAGAAATCTATTAGAAAGTGCTCACAGCACTAGATAGATTATGCAATCAGTGAAAGCTTGTCCAAGAATTGATAGAAAGATGCAGTGATCCTTCTCTTAAAGCAGCTTGTAAAAGACCTGATCTTTCAATTAAATGTGGTGACAAAAAATGCACTTGCTCTTATGGAAAGAAGAAGAAACATTATAGGAAGTATAGCTTTGGTGATACTAAGGCTAGAAGAAAGAAAAAGAAGTGGAAATACTTCCGTAGGAGAAAGAGCATAGGAAAGAAATCAGATAAATGTTACGTTTGTGGCAAGAAGGGGCACTATGCGAGGCAATGTGCAAATAAGACCAAGAAGGCAGCCATGGATATCCAAAAGATTAACCAAACAGCTTTAGAAGATATTGAAGATGCATATATAGAATCATTCCTCTCACTTGATGATGATATCAATACTCAAATTCTTTTTGCAATCGAGATTTCTAACTCTGAGTGTGAATCATATTAAAAAAAAAGTAGTTTGGAAGAAGAAGAATGTAATGCTGCCTACTTAATTAAGTCAATAAAGTCCTTGTGCTTAACCCTTTCTCAGCATCCAGTCCCTCTAGTTGTCTATATTTACCAACACAAATATGCCATCCCTATAAAAGTAATTGCTTTCCTAGACACTAGTGCTCACTTCACAATCATGAACACTGAAATCCTTCCTACTGAATGCTAGAAACAATTTAGATGTCCATTTAAAGTAGCAAGTGTAGAGGTATTCTATACGGAGCTCAAAACCAGAAATTCCATTAAAATCCAATTATTTCTTGATTGTTACATCTGGACAACAGTTTTGCGATCGAATCTTCTTGGAAAAGATTTAGTTCTTGAATTTGATGTTTCTTGCAAGCTTCAAAAATTATCCATCCTCCATTTAGAATCAAATTCAAACGACACTTTCAGCCGTTTACCAATACCCCTTCTCTCTTCGTAAGCCAAACAATTGAGCATCCTGACTTAGACAAAAACCTTATTGATAAGCTACACAAATATTGTTATGCCAATTCTCATTCTAGGTTTATCAACAAACATCCTTCCCCTTTATGGACTAGGTTGGAATTCTTCATCACCTTACCTTTCAAGCAAAATGAAGTCGTTAATCCAACCAAAGTAATTCATTCAGGAATGTTCCTAGAAGACCAAGTCCTGGCCAAGGAAGAATGCACACAATTGATGGCCCAAGGCCTAATTGTGCTCACAAAGTCTAATTGGGCTTGTGAAGCCTTTTATGTAAATAAAAAGTTTCAACAATTTAAAGGGAATAAATGTCTTGTGATTGATTATAAGCTTCTTAATCATTTTTTAAAAGATGACAAATACTCTCTACAATGTTCTCTTATCTTTCAAATGCCAAGGTTTTCTTAAAATTTTACTTCAAAGCAGGATTATGGCAGTTAGGGATACATCCTCAAGATTGCTACAAAATAGCTTTCTGCATCGCTAACTACCATTACCATTGGATTGTTATGCCTTTTGGTCTCAAGGTTGCACTTTCATTATTTCGAAAGGCAATGATCCGAGGCTATGAACCATTTTTATTCTCTGCATTGATTTATATTGATGATATTCTCCTTTTTTCTCTAGACATGGTCACTCACAATGAATTACTCAAAAGATTCATTGATCTAACTGAAGAATATGGCATCATGCTTTCCCTTTCAAAGATGCAATTGGCAAAAGCAACTATTGAGTTTTTAGGAATGACCTTTCATGAAGTTACTTATCAACCACAACTACATATAGGAATTGCTTTATTAAAGTGCCTTGACAATAATTTCACACAAAAAGAGATTCAATAATTTCTCGGAATTGCAAATTATGTCAGACTTTATTCCCCATTTTAATTCAGTGGCATATCCTTTACATGTCATGCTCAGAAAAAATGCACCTCCATGGTCCTTAGCTTAGACCACAGCTGTAAAGCAGCAAAAGAAATGGTTGAAAACTTGCCATTACTCTAGATTCCCTCTTCTGGAAAAAGAATACTGTAAACATATGCTAGTGATCAATTTTGGGTGCTATCTTTCTAGAAGAAAAAGACAATAAAAAAAGAATATGTGGCTATGCTAGTGGCAGATTCAAAGACTCAGAATGCCATTATTACTTCACATTCAAAGAAATCCTCACCGTAAAAAACAAAATTAAGAAATTTGAATTTCATCTCCATTGGTCATAACTTTACAGTTGTTATGGATTGCTCGTCCTTTCCAAGAATGCTCGAGTTCAAAGGAAAAACCACCCCTCACCCTTAACTTTTGAGGTGGAAAGAATGGTTTAGCAGGTTCAACTTCACAGTTGAGCATATAAAAGGAAAACATAATCTTGTTCCAGATTTTTTATCAAGATCAAGAACCTTCCATCTAATCACTACAACAAGTGATATACCTTTGGTTTTCATGGCAAGTTTAAGCAAAACTATATCTAGATACACGACTGCAGCAAACAAATAATTCAAGCCACCAGCCTGCAAAGAAACCCATCCTAAAGTCATACAAAATTGGGCAAGAAACAACCTTTTCCAATACCTGTCCAACCTTCAACATAAATTTCCCTTCAATTAAGATCTTGCTCCTACCCATACCTCCATTTTCCACCCAAACCCTTGGTTAATTGTTTATCACTTCTCAAAGACACACCCACCATGTCCATAAGAGTTATGGTTCCTTTGGTGCTTTTCAGTTCTTTACTGTCATGCAATTTGCCTGTCTATTATGGATTTTCTCCTTATCCTCCATAATGAAGCTTATGAATCTTCCTTGCACTAGCAATTTCTTGAATGGTACTCATCATTGTCATGATGGAGAAGATAGCTATTGAAGATTATTAAAGAGGAAGACTTATGGAACAAATCAATAGAAATAAGCTCCCAGTACATGACAATTTTAATTTTTTGTGGGCCTTATTTCTGTAGTACGAAGCAGTAGCTTTTATGGACTCAAAACCAAGCATACCACTAGAAGACATTCTCAAGTTTTCATCCTTTTAAAGAAGATAATTTGGAAAAAAAATTGAACTTAGAAATTTCTTGTGTGAACTTAACAATTTTGATCCTTTAACTATTGTTGCTTCTATCCTTTACACCTCTTTGGGCCCAAAAGAAGATTGGAACCACAAGTTAGTTCCAAGAGACTAATCAAACTGTAGAAGAATTCTTCATTCCTGAGCCTAATGAACCCAATTCTGCTTTTCAAGATCCATAAGATCTATGGGATTTTGAGGAATACTAGCCTAGCCTAGATGATACTGATCCAGAGAATATGAATCTCTCACCATCCCATGAGCCAATCAACAAGTGATACAATGCATTAGACAAGATATAAAGTTTAATAAAATTATTGTACTATAAAGTTTTAAGTATCTTAGTTTTACTGCTTTTACGCTGTAAAGATTTAGATTCCTTCTAGTTGTCAAAAGGAATTTTATCTTGTCGGAGCTCACCTTAAACCTCAATCTTAGAGCTTGCCTGTCCTCTTAGTTTTTATGATTTAGTGGAGAATTGTAGCACCCATGATAATAGATAATCTTACTAAACCTTCTAATTTGAACAAGATTGCTAGAAGATAGAAGAGAGGATTTAAAAAGCCATGATTTATTAAAGGAAACAAGGGTACTGTCTGTAGACTGGTTATGCCTCTAAAATCAAGCACACCAAACTAAAAGATAAGATTACAGCTAGGTGGCCAATAGGATGTGGTCGACAAGATAATATTCCTTTTGACAATTGGAAGGAATCTAAATCTTTATAGCATAAAAGCAATAAAGCTAAGATACTTAAAACTGTTAAGAAAATGAATTTGTGCCTAACTCACCCCAAAAGTTAGCTCAAAGGGAGGTGATTGCACATGCCATTATAAGGAGCACAACCATTTTATAATTAATCGACGTGGGATATTCAACATACCCCCTCACACCCAAGGCTGAACATAGTGGGAAGCCTGAAGCGTGAGTATATGCAGACACCTGCGGGTGGTCCCAACATTGCAACCGGTAGCTCTGATACTATGTTAAGAAAATGGACTTGTGCCTAATTTATTCCAAAAGCTAGCTCAAAGGGAGAGGATTGCACATGCCATTATAAGGAGCACAATCATCTTATAATTAATTGATGTGAGATATTCAACAACAACTTTATAGTACAATAATTTCATTAAACTTTATATCTTGTCTGATGCCTTGTGTCACTTGTTGATTAGCTCATGGGATGGTGAGAGATTCATATCCTCTGGATTAGTGTCATCTGGGCTGCGCTGGTATTGAGATTATGGTCTCCTTTTATAAGCTCAACTGTGAAGTTGAACCTGCTAAACCATTCTTTCCACCTCAAAAGTTGAGAGTGAGGGATGGTTTTTCCTTTGAACTCGAGCATTTTTGGAAACGACGAGCAGTCCATAATAACTGTAAAGTTATGACCAATGGAGATGAAATTTAAATTTCTTAATTCTGTTTTTTACGGTTAGAATTTCTTTGAATGTGGAGTAATAATGACATTCTGAGTCTTTGAATCTACCACTGGCATAGCCACATATTCTTTTTTTATTATCTTTTTCTTCTAGGAGGATAGCACTCATAATTGATCACTAGTATCTGTTTGCAGTATTCTTTTTTCTAAAAAGGGAATTTGGAGTAGTGGCAAGTTTTCAACCATTTCTTTTAGTTGTGGTCTAGGCCAAGGACCATGTAGTAGTATTTTTTCTGAGTATGATATGTAAAGGATGTGCCATTGAATTAAAATGGGGAATAAAGTCTTAGACATAATTTGTAATTTCGAGAAATTGTTGAATCTCTTTTTGTGTGAAATTACTGTTAGGGAACTTTAATAAAGTAGTTCCTATGTGGTTGTGGTTGAGAAGTACCTTCATGAAATGTCATTCCTAGAAACTTAATAGTTGCTTTTGCCAGTTGCATTTTTGAAGGGGAAAGCATGATGCCATATTCTTAAATTAGATCAATGAATCTTTTGAGTAATTTATTGTGAGTGGCCATGTCTGGAGAAAAGAGGAGAATATCATCAATATAAATAAATGCAGAGGATAAAAGTGATTCATAGACTCAGATCATTGTCTTTTGAAATAATGAAGAAGCAACCTTGAAACTAAAAGACATTATTGTCCAATAGTAATGGTGGTTAGGGATGTAGAAATTTATTTTATAGCGGTCTTGAGAATGTATTCCTAATTGCCAAAATCTTACTTTAAGGTCCAAGTTTGAGAAAACCTTAGCATTTGAAAGATAAGAGAACATGGTAGAGATTCTTAGTAGAGGGTATTTTTTATTTTTTAAAAAATGATTAAGGGGCTTATAACCAATTACAAGTTGTTTCTTCCCTTTAATTTGTTTGGATCTTTTATTTACATAAAAGAAAAGGCTTGACAAGCCCAATTAGACTTTGTGAGCTTAATTAGGCCTTGGGCCATCAATTGTGTGCATTCTTTTTTGGCTTGGTCTTTTGGAAACATTCTTGGATGGGTTGTTTTGGTTGGATTAACGTCTTCATTTTGCTTGAAGGGTAAATTCCAACCTAGTCCATAAAAGGGAAGGGTGTTTGTTGATAAACTCAGAATGATAATTTGCACAATAATACTTGTGTAGCTTATCAATAAGGTTTTTGTCAAAGTCAGGTAACTCAATTGTTTGGCTTACGAAGAGAGAAGGGGTATTCGTAAAGGCTGGAAGTGTCGTTTGAATTTGATTCTAGAACGGAGGATGGATAGTTTTTGAAGCTTGCAATGAACATCAAATCCAAGAACTAAATATTTTCCAAGAAGATTTGATCTCAAAATTGTTGTCAAGATGTAACAATATGAGAATAATTGGATTTTAATGGGATTTTTGGTTTTGAGCTGTGTATAGAAGACTTTTCCACTTGCTGCTTTGAACGGACATCTGAATTGTTTCCAGCATTCAAGAGGAAAGATTTTAGGGTTTATGATTGTGAAATGAGCACTGGTGTCTAGGAAAACAATTGCTTTTATAGGGGTGGTATATTTGTGTTGGTAAATATAGATCGGAACTAGAGGGACTAGATGCTGGAAAAGGTGTAAGCACGGGGATTCTATTGCCTCAATTGAGTATGTAGCATCATATTCTTCTTCCAAACTACTTTTTGAGGGGGTTTTTCTTGCAGGTCAACAAATGCGGGAAGTGTATGGGAGATAAGATAATCATACTTTCTAGATCCTAGAATGCCAATAGGAGGATCTCCATCATCATATCTATCATGTAACTTTTGATCTTCAGGCTTTTTTTTTTATCTTCTCCTTTTTTGATCATCATCATACTAATCTTTCAATCTAGCTAAATAGCAATCATCACAATTATAGATGTCAAAGAAACAATGACTTTTCCTTTTGTAAGCATAAATTGGATCTCCTGCTTTGGAAAAGGCTTCGATGGGGATTGAATCCTTTGTTCTTTTATAGGGCTGCATTATGAATCATGTGGGAAAAATTGAGATCCCTAGTACATCCTTTTGAGGTTGCTCAAAAGGTTTTAAGAACTTAGTTTCAACTGTGCTGTCCTTTCTTTTAAAGAAAAGCTCTGTAGCCTGAATAGGTTTAGATTGAGAGTGGAGCTGCTCATACCTGGTTATTTAGAATTCTGGAAACAGAGTTATTAACTCTTCCTTACTTAATTGTTTAGGAATTTAAACATATGTAGGAACATAGTTTGTATCAGCAGTTATTATGAGGGCATTAGTTGAAGTTGGTGGAGACAAATCCCAAGCATGGTTTTGAACCCTATAAATTAGCTGGTAATGGAGTGTTGCAACATTAGTAGTAGGGACTTGTTCTGCTCCAGTAATTTGAATTTGGACTTTTAAGGCTAACTGAAAGGACATGAGGATTTCTGAGTCTCATATTGAAATTTGGATAGAAGGTGGATAGGATTGTTCTTGCATTTAATGAAGTTTGTATAGTACTTATAATTATCTAATGATAAAGATAGGGGGGTCCTTTCTATTTGTGATAAGAAAGAGCAAGTCTGATAGCTTCAAAATGAATGTGTGTGAATCCTTGACGAGTCCATTGAGAGAGAAATTTAGTTGGAATTTTCAGAGGATGAACTGTTCTTCTCCTGTAGCTGGAACTAGACATTGCTCAAACCGAGAGGCTTGAACATATTCTTCCAGTGATCTGGAAGAATGGCGTATCAAAGATTTGAGAGAGTGTTTGAATGAAGTTTTATGTTATGAATAAGCATCGTAAGGGTTTATTAAAGAAAGTTCCATGTTTTGGATTTTGTTTGGATTAGGGCTGAAATCATATTTATATAGAAAGTCAAGTTTTCTCGTTAAAACTGAAAAAATAGAAGGGGAAGATAGTCTAAGGGGAGTAGGAGCTTCAAGCTTAATTTCGGATTTTGACGCAATAAAAAATGTCTATCCTCTAACAATTGTTCAAATAGGAAGACATAATAACATGGCTTTGATACTATAAGAATGCCGAGAGCCTCAACTAAACTGTAAGAATAAATATGGCTAGTTAGCTCATCTTAAACCTTAATCTTAGAGTCTGCTTGTCCTCTTAGTTCTTATGATTTAGTGGGATCTCTCTGAAGTCTGATCTTTATTAATAATTAGGTGATATTGCTCTTGCTTTATAGAAGGAATTTGTTTGTCCTCTGTAATGATGGACGATTCTGAAAAAATCTCATAGATAAATATGCTGTAGTTGTTGTTGCCAAATGAATACTGCATTAGAGTATAATTTTCTCTATTTTGGTGTTCCCCTCGTAAACATCTTCCTTTTTTTTCAATTTTCTGGATATTGTTTTACTCTATCCTGTCTTCCTGTGAAGTGTTTCCCCAACTTCCTCTTAATGCATAATATTTGTGTTCACATTCTTGTCTACAAAATCACCTCTATGTTTTTTATAGCAAATCAACCATACTTGTGGGGGGTTTTTACTTCCCCTCTCTATGATGGGGCATAATGTTTCATTGGATGTCTATCAGACACTGTGGATATATGCATACACTTAAAGAACTTTTCAGGGCATCTAGGAAAGTGAGAAGAAAGTTTGATTTGAAAACCTCAGTTCTAGAAAGACCAACATTTATGGATGACCAGATGCTATTTTCGGCTGAGGCGCTGTGTGGACTTTGTATCATCCTGAATTCTATTTCTGCAGGCTTACTATCCAGAGCGTTTAGCAAAGCTCTTCATCTTACATATGCCACAATTTTTTGTTAGTGCTTGGAGGATGATTTCTCGCTTCCTTGAGAAAGCAACGCTGAAAAAGGTATTTGATGATGTTTAAAATCCACTTTGTTATTCTCATCAATGTTGCCATGTTAACATTAGCTGGTTTTATATTGTGGCAATGAGGGCAGATTGTTATAGTAAGCAAGGAAGAAGAAATAAGAGATTTAATGAAAGAAATAGGTGAAGAAGTGTTGCCGGAAGAGTATGGTGGTGAAGCAAAGCTTGTAGCTCTCCAAGACGTCATAGTTCCTCATCGGCTGGAGGGCTGAACCAATGCGGCTGCCTGCTACTCCGAACTCAATTATGAAGTTTTTTCATGTATTTATGATACATGTGGTGGAAATTTGGAGTTTGATACATGTTAGTTTTGAAAAATAATAATGGGATATGATATTTATTCTTATACAATAAAATATATGCATCTAATGCTTACACATTCATATTTCTACGTATTGTATATTAGGGAACAGATGTTTTTTAACGTAATGGCTAATGGCTAGTTGTCCTAAACAACTTCTTCTTATTATTAATATTGACGTCACAATAACATTAAAAATAAAATTTTCGGAGATTTTTTTTATAAATATAAGTGTTAAATTGGAATAAGCTTAATTATATATTTAATTTCTCATTTGTGAGCTAAATTAATTTTCACGTAGAGCACTGCATAATGGACGTGTCATTTATCAATTGGACACTTGATTTCGCCGTAGGCTAAATTAATTTTTACGAAGGATTTAAACAAAGGAACTTGATGCTTTTGATATTTCCTTCAAAAATCACCCATCTTGTACCATGAACTTTCTTTCTCCTTACTGTTCTTAATCCCAATTTAGTGGAATTAAAAGCAAACTGCATTGTTAATGGCCAATCAAACAGCTCACGATTTTATGTAGATTGTTTTTGGTGCGGAAGATCATAGATTATTACAATGAAGACAACAATGAGAATATGCTAAAGACCCACACTCTTTATAGAATAAATTATTTATAACTTTGATCAAGTTCTAACTAAATTCCTTTAATCATGATCAATTACTCACTCCAACTCAATCTATTTATAGTCTATTTGTAAATTTTTAACCCATTCCAATGCAAACTCAATTTGCCCGATCTGTTCACAACTTCTACTTCAAATGTTGCCTTTTTTTTTTTTGAACTTTATTAAAAAAAGAGAGAACATCTTTGCATATTCACTATTTCTTTGTCCCTTTTATTTTTTGTTTTAATTTATTAATGTATAAGTAAAGTTAATTGAATTAACAAAATATGAATCAATATTAATTAATATTAAATAGAGATAAATAATCACTTCAATTATAAAATATTCTAACAAAAAACATTAATCATAAAACCAAAATGTAATATATATACACACTAATAAAAAAATGCATATGCATTACAATTGTCTCATATTTTTCATTACATTTAATATATCTACTCTCCTAAAATGTAATTACATTTTATTTAAATATAAAATTTTATAATCACTTAATATGCATTTGTGTAATCAGTTTATTAAAAAATAATAATTATAACCATATTAAACATGAATGTTTATATGAATACCACATAATTGCTTTTTTGAGCTATGAAATTAAAAATTGTGTACTTAATTATATTTTGAGTGTCACAAAATTTTTAAATTCTCTTTTAATTATTGGAATAGCTCCAAATAAAATTCCGATATTTTACCTCTTTTTAATTAGGTCCTTTAATTTTAAAATCATGCAATTATCTTTCTGACATTAACGGACTTTGGTAATTAAGTCCTTTTGTTACATATCCTATCTAAAAAGAAGAGAAAAATCCTAGGTGGCATGATATAGGCCCCACAAGCTAAGCATCATAAGAAACTTTCATTATGTTTCTAAGAAAATTTCTCCAGAACAACCATTTCATTTCAAGTTCAATTTCTCAAGATTAAATCAATCTTCAATTATTGATTCTGCATCTTGAATGTCTACTAAATCCTATATTTTTTTTTCTTTCAAGAGTATCAATTTAAGTAGAATGCAAAGATCAAATACTCCACAAAGAAGTGAAAATAAATTATTGGAATATGGGCATCCATGATGGGAACTTGTGACACCCCTTGCCTGATCCGATTGTTGGATCCAGACAAGGGATGACACATGACCTTATTTTTCATGATTCGAATTTATTACTGGGTCTTATTTTAGTTATCTTATGAGTGTCACTAACCCTCCAATTAATTTGGTAAAAATCCGGCAGTATAACGGCTGATCGGGATGTCGATCCATCTGATCCTCACCATTTTATTCATAATTCATACACACAAATATCATCATCCATCTTTGTCTTAGTTGTATTACATATATATAAGTTTATGTGTAATATATATACTAATAGAATATAAGTCTCTGAATACACATGAGTTTCCATACAAAGGTTTAGGCCCACTCCCTTATACATATACATGAGTGCCATCTATACATATTATACAAAGCATGATGGAAATACTAGCAAGTGTAACTCCTTGACTTACACTGCCTCTTGAGGCTGCTATCTGCACCTGTTATCTACTACCTACGCATCACAAACAATGATGTGCTAAGCATAGGGCTTAGTGGTGCATTCAATAAATCGTGAAATAAATATGCATTTTATTTCATTCATGATCACACATAATATGCCTATGATGCAATGCACAATATGATAATAAATGTTCATATTTAATTATTTAGGACATATTTTGTCATTCTACACTTTTATATTTAGTTTACACACTTCCCTTTTTATTAGATTTACAGTCAGTTCATCCTTACCTAATGTTTTCTCATTTTATGGTAATCACACAAGTTATGTTTATAAAACAGTGCATAAAATGATCATGCGAACTTTCTTTCATACATTCAAAGTATTCTTCATTCTTCCACACATAATTATTTAATTACCAGGTTTCTTTACTCTAATTTACAATCCAGTTAAGAGTTGTTCCTATTATTGTTATCTCAGTATAATTCATGACTTCATTGCCTTGTTATTATGTGTCAACCATTACTAATTTAGACTACTTATACTTAATTTCTTCTATCCAGTTCATGACATTAATTCCTCTATATCTTATTTGCATCATTACTAATTTATGTCCTGTTGTTATTCTCTTTCCTTCATTTCTACCTTTTTAGTGATCTCAATTTACTTACTAGCTTTTTAGCCTGTACTTACCATGACATGCCCCGATATTGGATAACAGGATTTATAAGTTGTGCAGTAGTCTGCATTCTAGACTTACTCTGCTGTTGCACCAGCATTATATGAGCTTAATTGTGTAGTGGCCCTCTTGGACCTACACTGCTACTACACCAGCCTTAATTAAATAGTTGTGCAGTGGTTCGTATTTTGGACTTACACTATGACTGCACCCGTATTAAGTTAATGGATGTGTAGTGGCCCTATTGGACCTATTCTGTGGCTACACCCATGTTATCATAATTACCTAATAGTTACTATAGTTCTTTAGTTGATCGGTCAACTTATCCAGCATGTGTCTAGATCATATGGGCTACAACTTATTTAACCATCATTATTTATCCTATACTTATTTCCTGTGTTTCACTTATGTTAAGTGCATCCTCATATTTATAACTTTACATCATTAGAACATATAATATATCTTTTACCCTTTTTCTTGTCACATTATGAGCCAATTCTCATTTCTTAATTCATTTTTCTATTTACACACCAATTTGTTCATCTGCTTTAGGCTATCACACATACTTATACACCTTTTTTTTATGTTACATTACGAGACTATTTGCCTTTCCTTCTTTTACTTTTTATTCACATACCTATTTATCGAATCTGTCTTAAATAATAACTTATGCTTACTACATCTTTTTAGTGCTTCATCAAGTTGCTTTTATTCAATACCTCCTACTTATCCTTACTTATTTCCATTTACCATTTCAGCTAGCATTTCTTGTTGTTATATAAATGTTCATTTCTCACTTGTTCATTATGAGTTAACATAAATTATCACTTTTATTTATCTTACAATTTGACAATTTCTTTACTCCTACATTTACATGTTTTATCCGTATTGTATTTCACATTTCATTTGTAGGGTTTGCCATAATACCGTTCACACCTCCTATATACATAAGCGTATATTATTCACACCGATTTATCTCATAACCCTTCGACCCTTAATGTTTCTCCTACCTACCTCATTCCATTCACTTACATATCACAACATTCTTACATCTAGCACCTTATTATGCTTTATATGTACACATGCTAACTACACTACCACACACACATACTCACACCATTCGGCCACAAGCACACATACACCTTAACCATTATTTTATCATCTTTTTTCCACTCATTTCACCACATTATCACTCACACAAGCTAACACATTCATTAATTATGCATTTCACACACATATATAAATAATGTCATGAATTCCATAATAGTATACACACTTGAATTTCTTGAAATTAAATAATTACAAAATTCATTGCATACACTTATAGAGATGTTGTTTGGGGTCTTAGGTTTGATTCTACAGCTTTTGCTTGCCTTGATTCTTATTCCACGCCAATTTTTTTAAATTCCATAATACCTCAAAAATTTAAAAAATCATAAAAAAATATCTACAATTCCAAATTCGAAAATAAAAATATAATCGTGACCTAGAGTGTCTCTAATTACTTAAAAAAATACCCGGGATTCGATTTGGAGCTCGGTATGATTTAGGGGTTTAAAACCCTAAATCCTCCTACCTTCAATTTCACCTCAAAACAGCCTTGTCTCATGAAATTGAGGCTAGAATCATGTTTTAAACATCGCAAGGATTATTTTCCATATAATAATAGAATGATTTTGGGATGTTTTGGGTAAAAAAAAGAAGAAAAGGAAAAAGGAGAGAGAGTGGCAACAATGGCGTCGACTTAGGAGGAAAAAGGGATGACTAGTATACACTCACAGACACACCATAACACATTTATATTATGAGGGTGGATGGCCACGATCGTGCCATGTGGCGATCAGACATAAATGTTAGAGGTCTCCAAAAATTATACTTTTAATGTAAAAAATTAACGAAACTCTTAATTAGGGGACCTCTAAAATCTTGGGCCCAATTTCAAAGGAAACTATGTTAACTATTCATTCGCGTAATTAAGAAATTTCGATTAAATATCAATCGATGTTAGAAAATTTCAATTCCTTCACCATTGAATCATTTATAATTTTTGACTTTTCAAGTATGCTATTTCAAGTCAGTTCGGGCACATCTCGACCATTTTCTAGCTTAATGTAAACTAAAGTCACTATTCACTAGATATTGGCATGAATAATTTATTGGTTCAGTGGCTAGTGCTAATTATTTCATTTCTATCATTATTTTTTCATCAAAATTTTATGACTAGTCCTCCCCCTTTAGCCTCCTCAGTGTGATCCGATTACTCGAAAAGTACTATTCACGAAATCAAAATTTTCGATCATTCAGAACCCTAATTGAAATAACTAACCATCTCAATTATTCCCTGTATTAACTTCCAAACTAAAGTTCAAGTCAACATATATAATGTTTAGTAACTATTTTTATAGTAGTTAATGAAAAAGAGAAAGTGGACTCTTCTTCTTCTTTTTCTTATTCTTAAAGAGGACTCTTTTTCTTCTTCTTCTTTGCAGAGAATTACAAAAAAAAAGTGTTAAATATAAAGTGATTTGACACAAAAAACTTATATAAAGAGTAATAATTTGAATTAAAAGTGTACTTGCTGTGGACAACATATAAAAATTAAAAGTGTACTTACTATCATTGGTATCAAAGCCAGGTTAGATGTGTTTTCTTCCTTTTTCCTATGGCTATTTTTTTTATTAAATACCATGATTTACTCGACGTATAATCTCTGTATATTGATAAATTTTTAGTTTAAAATTTGCTTAAAAATGAATTTGTCTTTTATGAGATAATGTATGTCAAAGCTTGTAGATATATATTGAATGCTCATTATTTCAAGAAAGATTTCTCCATCAATAAGTTGTCTTTGAATAGAAGCCTTATATTGTTAGGAAGCCCTTTTTTTTTTGAGATCTTGCTAAAGACATATTATTTGTAAAATTTTGCTGCTAAATGAGAGAGATATGAGGGTTGAAATCTGAAATTTTTTTTAGAAATTTCTCATTTTTATGGCAAAACTTTCTTGGAGTGTATAAGGGCGCATCCGATGGTATTTTTGAGTATTCTATATATTATTGCTAATTTTTTAATGATCGTTACAACAACAATATATTATATGTGCATTTTTGTACACATAATATTTTGTGGAACTCATAATCTAAAAAATTTCACAGTTGTGAAAATTTCTAATTTGTAAAATTTAAATTTTATTTTTATTTATGAAACTTGAGTTCTATAAAGTTTTACAGTTATGAAAATTTATCATAGTTGTGAAATCTATCCAATGTGTAAAACTTTAGATCTAGAAAATTTCATAATTGTGAAAATTTTTCACTGTTGTGAAGTTTGTCTAATTTAGGAAATCTAAGATTCAAAAAGTTTCACATTTGTGAAAAATTTTATATTCTGAAATTTGTCCATCTTTGTTCCAGAAAGTTTTACAAGTTGTGAAATATTTCACAATTGTGAACTTTGATTGAAAAGACTTATTAATCATGTGACGTTTTATATATGTTAATTATGAACATGTTCACTTACTTTTTAATGATTTTATATGTTATTAATGATCATAATTGATGTATATTAATATTAGTTTGGATGCAATTTGTTACAAATATGAGTATTGTGTATGTGCTTATATATGCTATGATTTCTAAGTCCATGGATAAAATGGCTTCTAAGACTATCATAGCTAATGTGAACAAAGGCTAAACAGTGATAATTATGACATTTGGCTCTATAAGATTTAGTATATTCTTGAGGAACAAGATGTTCTAGAGACACCAAATCATATGATGGTTGAGCTAACTGGTGGAAATACCTAACAACAAAGAATCTTGAGACTTTTCAACTTTGGAAGAAAAGGAATAGCATTGCTCGCATAACAATGTTGAGCAGTATAGATGATGATCTCATGTGTGAATTTCAATCTTACCCAACGGATTAAGCCATGTGGATTGCATTGAAAGATAAGCTTACAAACACTTCTGCTACTAAACTTAGGAGATTAACCATCAAGTTTGACACTTAAAGATTGCCCTAAATGCATCGATAAGGTAGCATTTGAGGGAGACGTCAAATATGATAAGGGAATTGAAATTTGCTGGTCATAAAAAGTGCAAGTTGTGATAAGATCCCTCCTTGTTAGTTGGGAATACATGAAGGTCAATATGAACCACAATGTAAGTGTCAAGTCTTTTAAAGAGATTGAGCACCATCTTATTCTTGTGGATGAGCGTTGTGAGGTAGCTAAAACATCTGAGCAAATTTTTGTAGCTAAATCTACTGGAACTTCTAACCCTAAGTAGAAGGGAAAGAATAAAAAACCTAGGGATAGAGTTAGAAGGGTAAGAAGAGAGGAAAATATAGTGGTAAAAAGCTAGATATGGCTAAAATGGAATGTTATTCATGCCACAAAATGGGTTATTTTGCACGGGATTGCTCGGAGTAAAACAAGGTAACATCATGCATTTAAAATCCTTATTTTTTTTATATTTCTAACACTATTGTAATGACTAATGCCAATTCTTTTGTGGACTATAAGCTCAAAGGTGACATACTATATAGCTATAGACAAAGGATCAGTTGTAGAGTATCACCAATTGCCTTCTCGGAGTAGATAGCTTTATATAGGAAATAATGCAATAGTTAAAGTAAAAAGGATCGGCATGCAAATTGAATTTGTGTGGTGGATGGACCTTACTCCTACATGATATTTTGTTTGTTCTAGAAATTTGGCAGAACTTAGTTTTAGTTGTTTCTCTTCTTAAATTAGATTCCAGTGTAAATTTTTATAAAAATTCTATTGATATGACTCATGGCACTATCTTTTAAGGTTTTGGTTACTTATGTGATGGTTTTATTATGTTGGACACTTTTATATTTTTGATTGTCTTTCAAATAATCATGGTTACTTTACTTTAACAATTGCCTTGAATTTAGATGTGAACATTTGGCATAATAGGTTAGGACATATATATCCTAACTGATTGAATAGATTGACAAAAGTAAGACTATTGGGGAAAATTGAAATGCCAATTTGTGAACATTTCTTAGCAGGTAAAGTAACTAGAAAACCATTTGAACAAGGAACAAAAGTGGAGTTTTCATTGCAATTAATCTGATATATATGTTTCATGAGTGTGTAGCCAAGGCATAGAGCCCTTATATTTCATCATATTTATTAATGACTATACTTGTTATGGTCATGTTTATTTGATTTCCCATAATTCAGAAGAACTAAAGTGCTTTAGACAATTTATGAGTTTAGTTGAGAACCAATTAAATTAAAGAATAAAACCATTAAGAACTAATCGTGGACATGAGTTTCTATCAAATCAATTTAAGGATTTGTGTGATGAAAAAGGAATTATAAGACAATTGACAATTCCTAGTACTCTACAACAAAATGGTGCTGTAAAGCGAAGAAATAGAACTTCGCTCAAAATGGTTAGGTCTATAATGATGCATGCTAATTTACC
Source organism: Hura crepitans (assembly GCA_948208565.1). Taxonomy (NCBI): domain Eukaryota; kingdom Viridiplantae; phylum Streptophyta; class Magnoliopsida; order Malpighiales; family Euphorbiaceae; genus Hura; species Hura crepitans. The sequence goes on from CANXYI010895861.1 coordinate 19,463, forward strand.
AATCTCTTCTTAGGGAGATGCATTGATGACTATGAATTTTATATTTAACTATGTGCCCTTTAAGTTTGTTGCTTCCACATCCTAAGAATTATAGATAGGCATAAAACCTAATTTGAGTGTATTGCAACCTGGGGTTCAGCAACTTAAATCCATAAGATGATGAGGATCCAAAATCAATTCAAGAGGCTCTTTGAGGCCGTTTTAAAAATAGATGGATAAAAGCAATATAAGAAGAAATAGAGTTTATGGGGACAAAATATGCTTGGGACTTGGTTAATCTTCCACCAAGCTAAAAGGTAATTGGGAAAATGGGTTCTCAAAATTAAAAGAAAGACAAATGATACCATTGAATGCTACAAAGTTATGACACCCTTTACTTATTCCAATTGCCGGACTCGAAAAAAGGTGACACACAAATTGATATCTAAACTATTCTTATAAAAAGCCATTATAGATTAAAACCTTAATATTTGGATTCGAAACATACTTTGCAAGCACAAGGTTATAAAATGAATTATCAAAAACCATTTTCTAAGGCATACTATTAAGGTCCTCTTGCTAAAATTTTGACAGTATAACAGTTGTACCGAGCACTATCCTAAATAGTAACTTGCATAGAAACAACATTTCTAAAATATCACAACATAGCACACCTTCATCTGGGTCTATCTAACTCTCTAAACTAAAACTTAGCATTCATCAAGCATACATAAGGAAGAGATATCATACAAGTCATACATCATCATGCACACTTATACAAATAAGATGTAATATAATATTAAAAAGTTACAAAATTATTTACATTACATATTAGGCCCAATCCCTCAATTACACAAGAGTGCCTTTATATTAATACATCACATATCATACTAAAGAAAAAGTAAAATATCAAAAGAAATATTCTCTTGATCAACTTGCTGATATTGAGGCTTTGACTCTAATATGATTCCTTAACCTACGTATCACAAAATGAAAATGATGTGCTAAGTGAATGCTTAGTGGTGTATTCAATTTAACATATGTATAATCACATACTCTTTATGCATTAATATCAAGCCTATTAAAAGAATATTACCTTATAAACGTGCATATCAAAGCATACTAAATAATGCAAAAATGTATAAGCCATATCTTACAATAATCATAATGATATCTTATGTATACAAGACATATTTATCAAATTTGATCTTAGCTATTCCTAAAAACACCTTTCTATACTTCTTTTCATTCTTGGTTTCAAGTCTCACTATTTTAAAATTATGTCCATACCTAAAAGACAACTATCTAAGATTGGATAACTAGACTAACTGGGCCCAAAGGCCATATCAATTTGAAGATCGTATCTAGACCCGAAGGTTATATCTAGGCCCTAAAGCCATGTCAATTTGAAGATTGTATCTGAACCTAAAGGTCATATTTGGGCCTAAAAGCCACATCAACCCAAAAATCGTATCTAGACTTGAAGTTTATATCTGGGCCCAAAGGTTACATTGCATAAAAAGGTACGCTGGCAGCTACATTTTCTCCTTAGTTGACTGGTTAACTATCTAATCTAGGTTATTTAATCATATAGGGCATTATCTTAATTATTAAGTTTCTAATTCTTACATACTTTAATTTGAGCCTTTAGTTAGGTCACTTGACTCATAATATAATAAAAGGTCACATATATCTCACTTACTTATATAGCTTACTTTTATGCCTTACATAATACTTGCATATCACATATGACATAAAGGATGTTTAATTACTCAAGTATACATTAAATACATACTTTAACTTAAATTAAAATCTTATTAACTTGGATTTACATACGTTAACCATTTTGATTCATAAATCATCCATAGCAAACAAATTCACATTATATCCTAAACATAAGAAATATAACATTATTATCATTTAGGTAATTAAAACCAACTTACATTGCTCATATACCATATAATGTTCATGCATATCATTACATATGGCATAATCATCTACTTGAGGTTCCATAAAGCATTCGGCCACCCCAAAGTGACATGGCCTACCAACATATGTTAATATATTCATACACTAAATAATTAATTTACACATCACTATCATTTTTATCATATACATAAACATAATTTAATGTATAATGAGCCATACTCTTGTTTATTCATCTCGAAGAGGCATTCGAACTCACATGGAAAAAGCCCTCAAGCATACTAAACAACATCAATACATCAATTTGGGCATTGTTCATGATCAAACATAATATCAAATACATAATTCATTCAATTGCACTAACTAGCATTTTTCACATAACAACATACACAAACTTTATATGTCAACATACTAATGTAATGCATATGTTAGCTTGAATAAACTTACGAATGGATCAAAATACACCACCATAGCTTGCTTAAGCCTTCTCTTTGCCTCTCTTGCTTCTTGGCTCACTTTCCATTACATAATTTCAGGAAAGTTTGCATCAAATTTAATATAAAATCATACGATACTTTTAAATTAAATTTGACTTAATAAACCTTTTTTGGGCATTCTAGGAACCTTAGAAACATATTAAAACCCAAAAAATCATGTCGCTATTCACTCCTTTGCTTAATCTCTGAAAATCACCACATTTTTCTTGATTTCTTGCTTTAATAGAGCTTTAGGGATGGTGGAGGTGTGGTTTAATGGCTTGGAAGTGAGAGATTAAAGGTTGGATAAAGGATGGAATAAGAAGAAAATGCGAAGAGCTAATGTCTAATGGCGTTGGCTTGAGAGGAATAAGGAGGGAAAATAAGGCAGTCAATACTATTCTTTAAATGGTTCATGTTGACCATTGACTTGGTCAACAAATTGGGTGGTCATGATTTTATCACCATTAATCCAATGGTTATCCTTTCTTTTAATTGTTTCATCACCCAATTAACCTTTAATTATCCCTCTATAAGCCTTATAAAATCTTGCTATCAAGACCCGTAAAGCTCTAAAAACTCTTAGTCAAAAATTGAAAAATAAAATCATACTTTAATCCTTTCTCGATTATAGAAAAATACTTTTTGATATTTAAAAATTCTAATTTTGATGCCTATGGATTGTTTGAAATATTTAAGTATCAGGTTGTATCAATCCTAAATTTATTTGAGTAAAATCAAATTATTTTACGGTTCAGCTTTGCCTATATCACTATTCACAAGACACTATCGTAAAATCTTTCTTTGTATTTTTAACCATTTTAATAACTTCATTTTGAATTCAAATTTTTTCGAAAGTTATTTTTGACTAATACTTCCCTTTGGTCACATTAGTGTGACCCGAATTTAAAAAAATACTATTTACATTTCGACAAGTACTATTTATAAATCAAAATTTTTAGGGCATTACAAAAGCCCGGCTGGTAGCTAATGGATACACACAATAAGAGGGTATTGATTATAAGGATACATTTTCACCTGTTGTGAGATTTAGCTTTATTAGACTAATTCTAGTTATAGTTGCAAGTATTGACTTGGAGGAACATCAAAATAGATGTAAAAACTATATTTCTCAATAGATAACTAGATGAAAAAAATCTATATAGAATAACCATTAGGTTTCATTTAAAAAGGTTAAAAATACAAAGTTCATAATCTCAAGGTCCATTTATAAACTTGAAAAATCATCTAGGCAGTGGTACAAGAGATTTCATCAAGCCATTACATTTTATGACTTTAAAATGATCGATGAAGACCACTGTGTGTATGTGAAGTGGTTTGAAACCCATTTTTGTTATTTTATCCCTTTATATGGATGATGTACTACTAGTAAAAAATGGTCTTACAATTTTTTTAAATCATAAAGAATTAGTTGTCCAAAGAATATAGGTGAAGCAAACTTCATTCTTGGAGTTAAAATTCATAGAGATCACTCTATGAGTCTTATAGCTCTATCACAAAAGTTATATATCAAAAAGATTCTTAAGTGATTTAAAATGAAAGATTGCAAACCCCTAGATACCTTTGTAGCTAAAGTGAAAGTTTGAGCCTTGAAATGGGTTTTAAGACTTGTAGTTGGTAGGTTAATTTGATGCAGACTAGGGTGGAGTTTTGGATAAAAGAAAATCAACATTTGGCTACCTATTCTTATTAAATAATGGCACCATTTCATGGAGCAGTAAAAAAAGACATGCATTGCATTGTTAACCATAGAAATAGAGTTCATTGCATGTTTTACATCAGTGCAAGAAGTTTTATGGCTAAAGAAATCCATGGATCACTTAGGGATTATTGGTGGGCCAATAGATATAGTGCAACTTTATTATGATAACCAAGTAGCTATACCTACATAAAAAGCCCAAGTATCATAGTAGGACTAAGTATATAGATACAAAGTATAACTCTGTTAGAGACATCATAGCACAAAAGGAAATCACTCTACAGTATATTACAACATATGGATGGTAGATATTCCTTTAACAAAGCCAATACCTAGAGATGTGTTTATTGAATATGTGAAAACCCTAGGTTTATATAGTTTGTAGAGTGTGGTATTTCCTTATTTTAAACTTGTTGAACATTATGTATGGATTTTTTAAATGAATGCATATGTCATCTTATTTCCAAGATGATTCCATGTATTATTATTTGTTGGCACATACATAATGTGATAGTATGTTGTACAGGTTGATAAGGTTGGCTCTTTTACACGAGTAACCACCTTAGGCGCTTAGAGAGGTAAGCTAAGATGAGACATTTGTGTTTGCTAAGCACTGAAAAGGGCAGCTAAAGGTGCCATGCTATGAATGAAAACACACTATGTGATTTAAGGTCATTGTAGTAAAAGACTAGGATGAGATCCTAAAGAAATGTCATATAAAAGGATTGAATTATAGATTCCCACCATCCATAATACCTATAGTAGATGCGAGATCTTTTCTCAATGCCATGAGAGATGAGCAGATTATAAGAGCTTGAGTTAGGCAAATGTTTTACCTAGCCCAAGATCCATAAGGGGTAAAGAAGAAAATCAATATGTACTCTTACAAAATAAGAGGTACACCATAGCATGTATTTCATACTACAAGTGCTTTAGAACCACAAAACTGGGAAGTAAGTGAATAAATCCCTACTTTATTACTATGTGAGTCCCAAAGGAATAAAATCCTTTCATTAATGCTCTTATGACTTTGACTATATCATGAGGTATGGATTAGTGTATGCTACTTTATTATGTATTCAAAGGTTATAATAATACGACCTAAAGTAACAATACTATGAAAGTAACTAATTTGATGTTAGTGATATATGCGTAAAATAAAGATTATGTTAGACATATACAGATTATACTTGTGTTTAAAATTGATCCATTATAAAGCCTATTTTAGTGGCATCATAAGTGTGGGCATAAAGCTTATTAGAAGGGAAAATGGCAAGGCTCTGAGTAATTGTAACTTGTGAGGGATCAAAGAAGCCATGTGAACAAGTATATGGACAGATCTAGGGCATTTAAGGCATAGCTTTGCATGAATATGATATGATATCATTAGTGATAAAAGGGCTTTAGACTTTTATAATGTTCTTGAAAAGGATTTTTAGTATAAGATCTCCTAAATTTTAGTGCCTAAGCAGTCACAACAACAAACTTAGTATAAAAATCCAAGAGAAAAGTTCATTTCATAAGATGCTTCATATGATTTATCTTATCATGTGTGAGCCGGAAATGTTGCAATTTGGGCACCCATTATGGGAACCTAAATCCAAATAACTGACCCATGTCTATTATTTCCTATAATAACTTCTAAAGGGAAGTTAAAGTCAACATATATAATGTTTAGCCATTATTTTTATAATAGTTAATGAAAAAGAGAAATATGACTCTTCTTCTTCTTTTTTTCACAAAAAATTACAAGAAAAAGAATGCAAAATATTGAGCAATTGGCACAAAAAACTTGATATAAAATTCTATGTAGAGTAGTAACTTAGATAAAGGGTGTAGTTGCTATGGACAACACACAAAAATTCCCTTGGTGATTTTATGAGAAATTGCATAGGTAATTGGTGAAAGAAACATAAAAGATTCACAGCCACGTATACAACGATTCCACACAAATCTTTATTGGTTTCTAAAAGTTAAGCACAATGAAATTTTAAAATTTTTTGAAGAAACCAAACAATGAATAGTCATTGAATGTTTTGAAACATATACTAATAATAGAAAATAGCAGCATAAGATGATTACTGTTATCCATATAGAAATCCTTTTCTTCTTATTCACCACTTTAGGTTGTCGCAAACCACATTGATCTTTTCGGCAACACTTCTAAGGTATCCACATAAGAGCAATAATGAAATAATACTTGAATGTGTAGGGGCTAGTCAGATATTCAAGTTAGAGAAGATAAGAAAAAGAAAAATAATTTATTCTACTAAAAAGTGTGTATATGCAAGAATTGGTTTTGATGGCTCTTATTTTGGTGGATTAATGTGTGTTATTTATACTCTAAATGGCACCTCTAGGTTATATTTTTAACGCTTAAAATCTGATCCAATCCACCCATCAAGAATCCCACGAATTGGGCCTCCTAGTAGACCATGTGTATGGCCTAATTTTAGGCTTATGCGTAAATGCACATAAGGCTTGTGATAGGCTACCTTTTTATACTCTTTTGAGCCTCAATTTAGATCAGGACGCCTAATTTATGAGCCTTTTAATACTTAAAAAATTTATTAAAAAAAAATATCAAACATACGCCTTGAATTAGGCCTCTAAAGCCTAACATTTTTAACACTAATTTAGGGTAAAAATAGGCCAATTGGACTCCAAGCCCAATTATTTCTTTATTTCTTGGTTCTCTATCTTTCAATGACATCTAATATCATTGAATATTCAAATACTTTAAATATCATCTCAATTCTTTTAGTGCGTGACCTTATGAGTTTTCGACGCACGTTGGCAGTACACAGTGAATTAAAATCCTAGTCCAACTAAGACTCTTATGGTTCAATATCATTGAATCTATAATTAATGTCCAATTAATAATTCATGTGTGTAAAAGTCATGAGAGGTATCTAGCCATAAATCAAGACTACCCAAGTGTTAAAAAGTCAAGTGGTTTGATTTAACCCATCCATATATAGTTATCGTGCAATTACTCTTTTCATCAATTTATCTCATTTAAGTTTAAATATGGACTTGCATCAAATCAATGCTTAATTAAGTGTATCTAATTAAGCCATAAATTTATTAATTCTAATATTTACATCTTCCCAAAATGCCCTTGTGAATTTTATTCATACTTGCATCTTATTTTGGTTAAAGGTTTCTAGGTTTCTGAATAAAAATTTATATTAGAACCTTGAGATAAACTCCCCATTATAATATGGGGTGGTGAATCCTTTATTGATCACTCAAATACCTTCATATATCTCATGCTATAACCAATCTCCTAGCTATATATTTTTTGTGGCGAAGTAAAAGCCAGAGTTAAAGTGTAGCATTTAATATTTAAGATAACTTTGGTGATTTCAAGTCTAAAGATACTTGTACTATTGATATGATGAAATGCTTTCAATGACATAGATTATGTATCCATGAGGAGATCTTATGTTAGGTCTCCAATGTACTTGTTTCTCAAACAAGCATCCACATGTTAACCCTAAGAGTCATCATGCCTACAGCTTGTGAGAACTACTGCTTAACTTAGTCAATGAGTATAACAAGTGCTAGTCTATTCACATTAAAAATGTTACATCTATAATGCTAGTAAAATACTGTAATTAACATTTTCAAAATTTAATACATGAGATGTATTGGAATGCATGCTAAGTGTGTGTGTTTTGGCATGGTGACTAGTTATGGTGATTACAAATCCCAATCAAGTTATTTTTTCATATTTATAAAAGGTGTAGTTAGTTAGAAGAGCTCCAAATAAGAAAAGCGATATAGATCAAAAAGTTCATTACTAAACTTAGAGTGGTACCTTTTATTGCTAATCCAATACCACTATATGTGACAACAATGGAGTTATTGCATAAGCTAATGAACCACAGTCTCATCACTGATCCAAGCATTTATTACAAAGTTTAAGATAATTATCAATCAAATGAATTAATATAAGTAATAAAGAATGACTTTTTGTCATTAATTAATGTTTAATGTACATAAAATATCCCTATTATGTATATGTTATCGGGCATACAATTAACAATCTCCCACATGTATTTAATAACCATAGTATTCACATAGAGATCAAACTTGTTTCATAATAGTGCTTTAGTGAGATGATTAATAATATTCTGATATGTAGGGACTTTTTGTGCTAGCCTCCGCCCGATCCGTATATCGAAACCAAACGGAGGATGTGCGCACGTAACGACATCTAGTTCGTTATCCCAAAATCACTTAAAATTAAAAACTTTTATATAAGAAAATATTTCTTGACTTAGAGATGCACTAACACATCAAAAAATCTTTTTGGCATGTAAATCGAGGTAAATATTAGGGTCATTGTGTCAAAAATTCGACAGCATAACAGCTATATTGGGACACTTTTTCAAATTTTTACCTGCTTAAAAACACTTTTATATATATATCAATACATTATCCCTAACTCAAATGGGTCCTCCTGACCCTCCAAATCACATCAACATCATAATGAGCCTAAGGCTCTCACTATCAACATTCTCATATACAATTCATCAATCATCACACACAACATGTGAGAAAATAAAAATAAAATCTATAATTAAATTATTTAATATAAAACCCCACTGCAAAATGTAAATTAAACCCAATCCCTTCGGGATTACAAAAGCACACAACTAATAATACCATTACAATTACATCATGACTACTATTACAAAAAGATTACAAAAATACCCACGTAGGGGTTATCTTTGTGTCTTCTGGTTTTGGAAGCTTTGGCTCTAATCTGCTGCCTTGTTACCTACGTATCACAAACAAGAAATGCGCTAGGCTTTCGCTTAGTGGTGTAATCACTTTAACTTGTAAAGTGGCAAATGATAGCATATTATATATATTTACAACTAATTCAGGTTTTAAAGATTTACCACATGCATTTTTCCTAAGTTATATACAACATAAACCATTTCGGATTTAACATCATATAAATGCCAATTTTGGTGACGTATATGTAACAAAAGTCATTTTCAGTTTTAAAATCATATTCATGTATATCTAGTGTCCTATAAGCCAGCATCCACATTCCAAGAATAGATAATGCAATTATTGGCACATTTAACGAGACATTTATTAAATCATCAATTTATTTCTGTTTAATGGGCATAAGGCATCACATGCATGAAATTATATTCTCTACGTAACATTTATGCCAAAAATCACCATTTTCATAAATTAACCATTTGTAGGACATAAGATATGGTAAAAAGTCATTCCAAACTCATTTATTGCAACAAGTAATAACATACCTATTTTTCCGGTCATATGTGCCTTAACACACATCATAGCTGTCCATATTAGTAATTTAAAGTTCATACACATATAAGCACCATAACTAGTCATACGAAGAATAATAAACTTATTCAAGCATCTTGAGACCAATTCTAAGTCATTAAACCAAATTATGTCCGTAGATCACTTATTAATGCCAATTTAACATTCAAACTTAATTGTGCCATTTTAATAGTTTAATCGATGTCTATATCCATAAGACAACTAAATAAGACTGGATAACAAAATTACTTAGGCCCGAAGGCTCTCTACATCCGAAAATACGTAACTTAGGCCCGAAGACTCTCATACCACATAAGTAAGTAAACTTAGGCTCGTAGACTCTTACACCACATAGGTAAGTAAACTTAGGCCCGTAGGCTTTCATACCACATAGGTAAGTAAACTTAGGCCCGTAGGCTCTCATACCACAAAGGTAAATAAACTTAGGCCCATAGGCTCCCATACCACAAAGGTAAGTAAACTTAGGCCCGTAGGCTCTTATACCACAAAGGTAAGTAAACTTAGGCCCGAAGGCTCTCATGCATATCAGCAAGTAAATCTTAGGCCTGAAGGCTCTCATGCCTATCGACACGTAAATCAATAACCTATAGGTCTCATACCACAGAGGTATGCTAGCAGTCGTTACAATCCTAGTTAATCGGTCAACCTATCCAAACTAGGTTTTTTAACTATATAGACATCATTAAACATGTCATTATTTGTCAATTTATCCAATTTAACATTTCATTTCATTATATTAACATAAAAATCATCATTGGTCTTAATGCACTGTTGCATGGCCTTTACATGTACAAATGGCCAACTTAGGCCTATTGATGTCCATTACACCCATAGGTCCATTTCTCGAGGTGTAATGTCATCAAAATACTTAACATATCAACATGTCACATGAAGACAATTATCAATGTCAATGTTCATAATACGCAAATTTTCCATATTTGCCTACAATTTACTATTTCATCCTTCATCATGCATGTAACTGACACATATATTATCATAGGTCAAAAACCCATTCTAAAAATATCAACATGTTGCATTTATGCATTCATGATATCATTCATCAATAAAAACACCCACATGCACACTAGCGCGCTTTAAGATGCAAATAGGCATAACGCCGCTAATTATCATAACAAGCTCTTTTATGGCATTCTAGCACTCAATACATCATTTATACATGATTCAATACTCAAAAATACCATGGGCATGCATTTCAAGACATTAACACGTAATATGGCATTTTTGAGTTTTTATGCACATAATGCAATTATAGCTAACAATAAGGTTTTCATGGTTTTTATCACATTCAAACACATCAAATCAC
>CANXYI010895887.1:0-17798 GCA_948208565.1 Hura crepitans
TTTCTTTGCAAGAAAAATTTTAGTTTTTAACCAGGACAATTGTTATGCTGTTCAATTTTTTGTAAAATTATTTTCTAATGAAATAAATGGTTTTCTCAATGTTTTTATAACTATTATGAACTAAAAATAAAGAAATGCACAAAAAATTTTAGATGTAAACATAAAAATAGAATAAATTAATAAAAGTTAAATGAATAACCTTTAGCGAAATCCTAGAATAGGTGACCATAGGGGAAGTTCATACTCTTATCGAGTTTCTTTAGAAATCGAGTAAGGGTGTGACATATGTAAGCATTAATCTTATAGGGAATGAACTAAACAACAAATAGTGTTTTTATGTCTAGGGTTACTTACGTTAGTCTAAACTTAAGAACCAAGGTATTGGCTGTGTTGTATCAAGAAAGAGGCATTCCAAGGCCCTAAAAATAGCCTAACCCACTTATCCATCATTAGATACTGGTGATGAATGTCTAACTTGCATTGTCATGGTAGTAGGTGAAGCTTATAGGTCGAAGCCTATGAAAAATAATGTGCAATATTAGAATAAAAAAAGCCAAAACAATCATAAAGAAATGGAAATTATTTAAGGAAAATTACTTACCTGGATGCCTAACACAAAACCTTGAAAAAAAAGATGGCTTTTCTTAGTTTGAGTTGCCATATCAAGACTTTTAAACGTCCATTTAATTGAGGAAAAACACTAGTTTTAGGAACCAATGCTCATAATCTTCTCTAAGATGAGGAGGAAGCTCTAGCTCATATTGCCATTAGCATTAGTGAACAATATGATCCCCAACAAATATAAGATGAAACAACGAGTGTACTGATCCACTCTAGGCTGACAAGAAGGAGCAGTATTAATCCACTACTCATATAGATCAGTGCATTAGATGCTTCTAAAGTGATCTTGAGGCAAGAACCCTAATAAGTTTGTCACTTCTTGGAGACAAAGAGAGGGATAATGGTAGCAAGCATCAAAAGTGATTGTGTTCCCAGTGTAAAGTGCCTTAATGATAAAGGCCTAGTCGAATGGGGTGATGGTAAGATCCCTAAAAGATAAGTTAAATGTATGGGTGGTGTCCATCCACCTATTAAGCAATGCTCAAAATGCTTGTAGGTCTCTAAAGAAGTCCCCTCCTATTTAATGGTCTTTAAAAGTCTAGAACTCAGTTAATCTTACACAATCTTTGATGAAAATAGGCATCAAAGAATACTAATATTTTGGTTTAATAGAGTAGCCCCACATTTGAACTGTGTTTGCATAAAAAGGGCAACATAGGTAAGTATGCAATAAAATAATAGCAATTGGCTTAAAGGCATGACAAAGTTTGCACCGACCTAAACCATCAATTCATGAGTTTGCATGGACTAAGAATAGTCAGGATCTAAGACAATGTTTGTATAGACTAATTAAGGGTAGATTCTAAATAGGGGTCCGCATGGACCAAGTCTAGCTAAGATCTGCACAAACCTATATCAACACATAAAAACTCACAAATTCACTCAATATTCAAATAAGCATAAAGGTATGAACATGTTTGTATGGACTCAATATCACATACACAAAGGTTTTCACATACCTAAAAAAAACAAAAAATTTGTCTACAAAGACCAACTACCCTATCTTATGCAGAATTACATAAAATGCTTATGGCATCTGTAAAACTAACAAAATTGATAAGGTCTACATGGACCAACTATGCCCTAACCAAACTTAGTCTGCACAAACCTATTAAGCTAAAGGTAGTGTAGCAATAAGGTTGAAGGAGAAAATTCAGGCAAAAACACATAAACAAAGCATAAAAAAAGACTAAGATCAAACCTAGGGGTACATTTTTTAGCAAGCATGCTAGCAAGGTCTACCAAAATTGACTTTGATTCACTATGGTGGAAGCTGTTCACTGGAACCATATTCTTGGGGTGATTAATCAATAGTGAGGGGAGAAAACCCTCTAGAATAGGCATTAAAATGTCTATCACTAGAGTAGGAGGCAAAGAAACTGTCACTGGTGGGAGTAATAGGGTTATTAGAGCTCCTCTGGTTGCTACTACATTGTCAAAAGATGAAGACGAGGAGCTAGACTAACAGGAAGAAATCATGGGAGAACTTTTTTAAAGACAAAATAAGAGATAGTCGTGGGGAAAAGGAGAAATAGAAATAAAGAAGAAGAAGGAAAGTCGAGAGTTTTTAATTTGTTACATAGGTCCACATGAACCTATTTAAGTAAACTATCTCCATATCTACACAAACCAAGGCTTTAACCTAATTTCCACTAACCCTTATTCTACCTAGATATATCTCATTAACCTATTTTCAATGATGTCTACATGGACTTAATCACAAGTAGGCATTTTTGGAGTATGCACGTTCAATCCAGTCTATATGGACCTAATTAAAAGGTGGCACATATTGAGTCTGCACAAACTTAGTTTGTCCTGGGTGCCTAAAAACTTGACTCTAAAAGGGCACAAAAATAATTAGACCAATATTAGAAAAGGAATAATGAATAAAAATTTGCATCAAAATGCAAAAAGACAAGTATAATTGGCTTGTTAAAAACTATATAGGTAATTTTTGGTCAATGAACCTACATGTGTTTTTTTAATTAACAAACTAAATTTTTAGGTGAATATTCCCTAACATTATTAACTAATGGACTAGTAAATTTGTTTTATTTCGTTTTCAACTAATAAAATGAATTTAACCCTCATTTATCAAAAAATTATATCGGTTAATCCATTTCAATTTAATTTTAAATTAATAAATTGGATTCAACCTTAGTCATAACTAAATTACACATGTCTTTATAGATATAACAATTTTCTTTTTAGTTAGAAAATGTTTTCACAATCAAAAGACATTTTATTTAGCTAGAAATAAAATAAGTCAAAGTTGGTCAATATATTTAATTTCTTTCCAAACTGGTAGATTTAACCTTTTCTTTCAATTTTTTAAATGCATTCAATTGTTTTCTGCAAAGAATCACCAACTAACTCAGATAAAAAGCTATTTTGTCATTAAAAGTTAGAAAAGGAAGAGTCGATGGAGAGGAATCAACCTTCCAATCCACCCTAGCTACTAAATATGTTTTAATTGTCTTGAGCATTAAAATACCTTTTTCATCCATCTTTACTTAGTAAATTAGCTTTGAAAATGATTTATCTAAGGCATAGAATTCAAATAGAGCTAAAGACCACGTAATTATCTTAAGAAAATGTGGTTTATTGATGTAAGCATTGACCCCAACCCTTTTAAAGAAATGAGTGGACTGTAACCTTTCCTTTTCTTTGGATTTAACTCTATGTTAATTCAGTAGTATCCAAACCTCATTATCATGTGTAGTTTTCTAGATTCAACTCTACATTAATCTAATAACATCACTATATATTCTTCTTTCCTCGAATTTAGCTTTATGTTAATCCATAATTTTGTCACACTATTTCCATTGGATTCAACTTTAAATCAATCCAATATCCTCTTTACATGTCTATCCTTTGAATTCAACTATAAGTTAATCGAACACTTCTTTCGTATAACCGATTCAACTATATGTTAATTCATAATGTGATCACATACTTTTCCCCAGATTCAACAACACATAAATCTAACAACATTAATACAACCTTTACATCTCCTTGAATTTGGCTTCATGCCAATTCCACAAGCTTACAAGTCAATCCAACACTTAATATACTAGGCAATATAGATAAGTATCTCTTTTCTTAATTTGTTATGCACTGCTTTAATTTTTACATTTCCACAACACATACGAAAGTGGGGGCAACTACAGATGCCTTAAATTTTGGGTCTATGATGATAACCAAAGATAGGCTTAAGCAACAAGGAAATTAACCTAAAACCTTAGCCCCTATGGATCATTTTAGTATAAGTCCACTCGAACTTGATGCTATGAGATTTGCACCAACAAACTAAGACCTATCCTAAAATAGTAAAGCCTATGTCCTATGGTCTGCTAGGATGAGCCGAAGCCTACATCCATACAGACTACAATAGAGTCAGCCCAAAACCAAGCCAAAAGCCTATTAACCACTAGGGTGAACCCAAATCCTAAGTCCACACAAACCTATCATTGTAAAGCTCTTAGAAGTGTGATTTTCCTATTTGAACTCTAATTTCTAATCCTATAAGGATTTTTCCTCTTTTAGATGGGAGAACTATCCATCAAACCTATAAATCCCCCCTCTCAAGGGAGAATTGAGGAGGAATTTTTGTAATTCAAAACCCACTCTTTTGAGAGTCTAGGAGTTGACTCCAAAGCATGAATCAATATTTTAGTCTTCAGCCTGGACTAAAAAATAAACTTCCTCCACTAAAAAATAAACTTTCTTTCTAAAATCCATCCTTTGTAGTGTTACTTGAAGCTTATTTATAAGATGATATCTGAGGCTTGTCTTGCTCATCATTATCATCTACTTTCTTGTATCTTTTTTGTAACCTAGGATCTCTTGAGACTAATCAACATGTATGGCAATTTAAAGCAATCCCCATATTGATTATAGGAGTAGTTTAATGTTTTAAATTATTTTATTTCTATTTAATTACTCATTAAAATGATAAAAATCATTCTAAAATTGACACATGAATCACACAAACTTATCCTAATGCATGATAAAGTCTGCACGAACATAAAGTTTGAATATATGTATAGTATGTGATCCATGCAGACCATTATTCGATAATAGCCTTATGTTCATCTTGTATGCTATGTTTTAACATATCATATATACCATATTGATCTACCTTTATGACGTTAGCATATTGTATGATTGTTTTGTTTCTTAATATGCATGTTGTTAATAATCAAAAATTGATGTGTAGTCCACATAGACTCCCTTTTACAAGGAATGTAGTCTTTATAGATATATGTGTTTTATGTATGAATTTTATGTCTTTTAATTCACATAGACTCCTTATTATGAGGTGTGTAGTTTGTACAGACACATGTTTTGAAATCTAGTTAGTATGAATATTTATATGATGCATTCATGTTCTTATTTATATAACTAGTTTATAGTTCTCTTTGCTATGATAAGTTATATTCCATGAATGTCTATATTTTCGTGCAAGTATATAACATGTATTTTTATCGTCCTGGATGACATATTATTAGGTCCTCACAAACCATTCTTTGTGTTACTAATTGTTTCCTTTAAGTTGTATAAGATTGACCCTTCTTATAGGATAGGAGGTCTAGATGGACATACATGTTGTAATATCTTGTAATCTACATGAACATAGACCATTGGCCATATCAAGTCTACATGGACTTGTCGACTTAGAGATAGGACCAAATAACTTTTTTTATTTGTTTATTCGATTTTGTACCTTTTATTTCTTCTGACTATTTTAGGTTGTAATAGATAGCTTAATAACTTTTTTAACAGCCAAAAGCCTAACTTCATACCAATGATTTTCTATCTAATTAATTGGTGTTTTCTTAATAAAATGGTTGAGATTTTTCCTTAATAAAAGTCACAAAAATGTACTTTAGCAAATGCCAATCATCTAGAGATGGGAATTAGGCAATTATCACCAATTCCTATGGAATTACGAATAATTGTCCAGCCAAACCTTAACTAATGAATGATCTGATTTCTAGATATTTAATATACACTGATGGTTATTGTATATACTGAATATGTCATTTATTTTTCTTATGTTAAAAGGTGACATGTACACTTTAATTAAAATGCTTGTTGCATGATACAGGATTAATAAATGTTCAAATATAAAGAAAGGTATATTATTAGGGCATAAATAAAATCTAATTTTAAACCCTTTCTAAGAAAAAGATCCGTGGTCCTATTGTAAAGCTAGGTGGTGCCTCCAAACACTAACCACCTTATCCTTGGTAACATCTCATAAATCTACAAGATTTATGTTTATTATTCATTCATCTAAAAAGAACAAGTCACAAACTCACCCATTAAATAACCAAATCAGATTCATACAACATGCATACATGCTTATCTCTTTCAACCATAGTTTAGCTCACACGTGTTCACACTCATATGTGTTCAAAAAGAAAACTAGGTATGCACATACATTAGTACATTCAAGTAGAGAAAATTAGGTAATAAATAGCTATATAATCACATTCAACATACTTATGCAAATTGCACATTTCACATGTAACTAGATAAATTTAAGCCTTTAACTCATCATGCACTTACAAATTCTACTTGCATTAGACACACATACACAGGAACAGGCATAATATCTCACATACACATGCACAAATATCATATCATTAACATTAGATATGATTTAGGCTATTTTTGAACTCATCATTAGATCTGATTTAATCTACATCATTAGCATTTCTGACTCACAAGTAGATTTGGAACAATTAATAACTTCAGCTTCATTTAGCTTATCACAAGATTTGGATCAGTCCACATTTTTCAATTTTATTTGAATTCATTACTAGATCTTAGTCAATCCATAACATGTAATTTTATTTGAACTCATCACCAAATTTATTTTGATACACTTTTAGCTTTTTATGCTCAACACTAGATTTAGTTCGGTCTACTTTATTCATTTTCCTTTGATACCATGAACGAATTAAGTTCAATCCATTTTTAGCTTTATTTGGGCTCATCAGCAAATTAGTTCAATACACATCTTTAGTTTTTTTAAACTCTTCATCAGATTCAATTTTGTCCACATCTTTAACTTCTTTAGGCACATTACTAGATTTTGTTCGATCCATTTTCTTTGAAATAATAATATAACTCTCATGTCTTGAGGCTCCATAAATAGTGCCATAGGGTTTGAGGAGGGCACTCAAAGTGCCAGGTCAGTTGCACATGGACCGAGGTAATGGCATAAGTGATGAAACTTTGAGGGGCCTTTAATTTGATGAAATGGGCAAAATTTAAAAATTTAGTAAAACCAACAATTTATTTTGGGCTAAAAGCTACCTATGGAGGCAATAAAAATTTTTCAAGTCGGGATTTACCCGAGATGTGCCTAGATAGACCTGAAGGTAGTGGACCTTTAAGCTAAAAAATCATACTGAGTCTAAAGGTGAAAGAATTTTTGGAATTAGAGGTCGTTTGCAAAATATAGTAATTTTCAAGTTTGGCATATAAATTGAGGTAGTGTGAAAACTGCCTTATTAATGGAATTTGGCCACAAAAATTTATAAGTTACTAGAAGGGGTTAAAATAGGAATTTTAAAATAAATAGTGTAATTTTTAAAGGTTTTAGTGAATTTTTATGAATTTTCAAAGTTTTCCAAAAATGGGAATTGTTCAGGAATTTATGGGATAATTTTAAGGTGTTAAAATGAGGTAGCAATGCCAAGTGGTTAAGTAACCATGCCAAGTGGCAAAGGGCATGTGACGTAGGGATTTCCACTTGCTAAATGATAAAATTCATTTTTTGCTCATTTCCTCTCTTCTACAATAATTTTAGACACCACCTCCTCTGTATTCATGCCATAACTTTCTTTTTTGGTAACCAAATGAAGTGATTCTAGTGGTTCAAAATTGTATAGGATGTTAGGGATCACGATGAAAAAGAATAAGGCCAAAAGGAGCTGTGGCTTGGGAGAAAAAATTTAAACGTGTCTGGGTCAAAACAACCTTAAAAAATGACACTAAGGTGAGTTTATGGTTGTATCTCTCTTATTTCTTGGGCTTTTTTGGTGATTTTTGATTCTAAATCCTAGCTAACATCTGTGTGGTAGTGTTAATGAGGGATTGGTGGCCATTGGAGGCTAGCTTAGAGGATATAAAGGAGGAACAAAGTTACTATGTTTACTAGAATTGGACAGGCAGTAGGGGCCGGGATGAGGATGGTACCTTCAAGGAGTCATGTAAGTGGACTTTTGACCTTTTCTTCATGTGTATGAGTGCCTAGGCTAGTGAACATGAACTTAAAAGGGCTAGAATGATGTGGTTAAAGTTGAATTCTTCCTTGGTGAGGTTGATTTCCTTAAATATTTAGTGGAAAATGGCATGTTGTTTTAAGTAGTTATCTATTTAGCCTTAAAATTCTTATTGAAATTGTCATCTATGATTACTTGGTTAGGTGATTTGCTACCTAAGATGAGTATTCAGCATGTATTTAGCATGCTAGGATTAGGACCATGAGAATTGAGACGAGAAATCATAACAGAAGGTGATATTGTGATTATACCCGTGAGCTTTCTTGCTTAAGCATTAGGAATGTTGTTTGATACCTTAACCTTAATTGGCTTAGAATAACATGTTTGTGTGTACACTTGAGTTCATGGCATGTATAGGTAATTAACAATGTCATTATATGTTAAGGAATAAGAATTTAGTCCACTTTTTCCTAAGTACCTGTGATGTTTGAACCATGGCATATTGGCATGAAATTTAAGTTGATTGAAGTGGTAGTTAATAAAATTGCAATGGATTAAATATTGGCATGAAATGATTGTGAAAGTTGCTAGTATATAGCACACCAATATAGCAATGTACTCTTTGAACAAGTACCTTGAAATGGCTAAAGGAATTTGGACTAAAACTATTAGTTAAAGCTTAAAAAAATGACCTTAAAAGTGGCTTAAATGATATAGTAAAGTGAACATTAGTTGTGCCTTTGAGAGGCTAGAATTGAGCTATATTTTAGCCATGGATTTGGCCTAGTTGGAATTGGCATTTGTGCTTAAATTTTTTCCATGGAGTTAGCCTAGTTTTAGTGGCTTTGATGCTTATGCTTTGGCCATGGACTTAGCCCAGTTATAATTGGCTTAGTGCCCAGTAAAATATTAAAAAGAATTATGAAAATTAAATTGAAATTGGACTTAAATTAGAAAACTGGCTTCCAAAAGTGGTTGAAATGACCTATAATTATCCAGTTGACCTTTACCTGAACCAAAAATGTCATTGGACCAAAAAGTATTAAGTTTTAAAATAGAAATGCCATGATAAATCTTACTATCTGACACTTTGAGTATTGATGATAACAGACCTAAAAATTATTTTGGAATTTTACCTAGTAGAGCTAAAAAGAGGCCATACCAGTCCGAATAAATTTTTAAAGTATCAGATAAAATTTTTAACTGTCTATTTTTTAGACTTAAATATTATAAGAATAATTTTGGCTAATAAATAAAGTTAAATTGAACTACATAGCCCATTGGTCAGACACCCACTGGATGGGTTAATCGGTTAACTTAGGTTTTTTGTAGTTGCTAGTTGGTGGCTAGAGAGGTCTACGGACTGATCTCCATTATGTCACCTAGTGATTGTTGATGATTTGTGACTGGGGAGGTCTATAGGCTTATCTCGATTATGCCACATAGTAATTCATTATGGTTAGGGAGGCTGACAGGTTGATCTCTATTATGCCACCCAGTTATTTTTATTATGTCTAGGGAGGCTACGGTTGATCTTCATTATGGCAGACAGACCAGTGCAATGGCATAGGTCCAGAATGAGGAGCACTGCACTAGTTTATTGTCTTTTTAGATCTATTATCTTAAAGTGTCATTTTCCTAGTCAGGTTAGAGAATATAATTAAATAAATAAATAAATTGAATATAAACAGGTAAATTAAGCATAATGGGACAATATTTCCCAAGATTTGATAAGATGCAAGCTAAAGAGTATTTTAGACACTTTGCACAGATGTGCTAGATCAGTTAACAAGCAAAGTAATAACTAAAGAGAAGGTTCAAACTTGTGGATGACCTTTTTAGGAAAAGTAACAAAAATATAGTAAAAGGGTATTTTAGTAATTTTTCACTTCTGAGATAGAATAAGTGGTTCTCCTAAAGTATGTATGTTAAAAGTAATAGTCCTCACTTTAAATGATTTAGCTGAGTCAAAAATACCATTTCATACCAGATAAATACCTTTAGGGTATTTTAGTAATTTGGCACCCTAGTGAATAGTTAAGTTATATAATCAAGTAAAATCATACTTAAACTGCTCAGATAAATTAATAATATTATAACACGATTAAATTTCTTTAAGTTCACCACTGAGTATCTCATATACTCAGTACACAGATTTTAATGTGTAGGTACACTTCAGCGGGATATACCTCGTAAAGTGTGATGACAAAGTTCAAAGGATACAGGTTAAGACCTTGGATAAAATTATTGTACAGTTAGATATCCATGTACTTTGGTGGGAAATGTGTAATAAATGTATTTAGGCTTTGAAATGTAATCTAATTAAGTGATTATGACTTGTTGATGTAAATTAAGTATTTCTATACATGTTCTTTAGAGAATGTATGACCCTATGTGATATGTGCTGCTGATGTGAGCCTAAGGCTCTATATTTATGCATGTTCATTTGTGGCTTGAGGCCAATCTTTGATGTGTGTTAGATGATGATGTTAGGCTAAGAATGAGGGACCAGATGCATCCAAGTGTTGTGGATTACTTATAAAAGTGTTTAAATAGGCTTGTAAAAATTTTTGGTTAGGACCCGAGCAGCTGTTATGCTGCCAAATTTTTAGGTGAAATTTGAGTGTTAGTAAATTTCCTTTGTAATGACTAGATTACATTAATCCTAACCTAAATGGACTATAGGAACTTATGAAAGTGATTTTGGAGTTAGATAGCAGGATCTAAGGAGAAATTAGTAAATGTCAAATGAATGACCCTAGGAGAAATTTTAGGATGGGTTACCTGGCAAGAAGTGTGCCACTTATTAGGTTTCTTCAAAAATCAAGTAGGGGGTGTCACATTTGGTGGTATTAGAGCAAAGGTTCAATGTTCCTTGGTAAAGTACATGGATATCAAAGAGTTAAGTTTTAATTCCTATAAACTATTATGTTATTCGAGGCTAAAAAAGGAAAGTCTTCTATACTATAGAAATGACTAGTCTAGTTTCCCGAATGAGGGCTATGGAATTAATTGGTTTGATAACCATAGTATACAGATAGCAGGTCTTACATCAGCATCTAAACACAATTATGCTACTTAACAGCTAGAGTCAAGAGTGATTGACTGATAATAAGTAGGAGAAAGCCTACCCTGGTACAGTGAAAAGTTACACATGAAAGGATCTTACTAGATTTTTAGAGTATGTTGAGAAAATTATTTTAAATGACACATATATAGAATATAAGAACTTCCTTATAAGACTGAATGTAGGGGTAAGGATATAGATAGCTAAACCTCAGAAAAAGAGAGTTGGCAATATTATTATTAGTTACATATGACAGGAAGAAATGGTACTAGCAAGGAGAGACCTCTTTTAGAGAAAGAGGTAGAGTATTGTAGGATAGCCCAATGTAGTACCAGATTGATGAGACAAAGAGAGAAGGTCAGTTACAGGCATGGTTTCAGTCCAGGTCCCAGTATTAAAGAGGTACCAATACTAGACTACCTAGGTGTGGTTGTTGTTAGAAAAGACACTAGAAGTAGTGCAGAGGAGGTAAAGTGAGAAAAATGTCTCTAATGTGATGTATAAGGCCACCATAAGCCCTCAGGGATAGATAAAAAGGGTGTTCAAGCATAGACATCTATTTTTACCCTCTAAAGTAGGGGTCAGAAATAGACTAAAGGAGAGTAGTCTAATGTTAGTCAGGGTGCTAGAATTAAGGCTCGTGCTTTAGCCAGGTAGTGTATAGTGAGACTGAAAAAGTGGTTGCAGCACTAGATAGTGTGACTAATATGTTTTTATTTAATGATTTAGTCTTAGCTTTTATAAGTCTTGATTTAATGTCCATATATGCATGTACTGCACTAGTATAGTGTAGATAGATAGGGCCTAAGTAAGTTAGGGCAAACATTAGAGTTAATAGCCCTATGGGGTAGTGTGTGATTATGAAAATGGTGTAGAAAAGATGCCTCTGGTAATTTAGAGGCATGAGTTTTTGTTCGTTAGACTAAGTTATATTTCTATACATTGAGGTACTCCTAGGATGGATTGATTTATTAAAGTATTAGGCTATGATTGAGGGTAACCAGAGGAAGTTAACCTTCCAAACTATACGAAGATTGATTAAGATAGTGGAAGGTGAGAAAAATCTCTTGGAAAATTTTATCTTTCTTATTAGATATAATAACTAATTTAGGAAGAGAAAAGCATGTTTGGCCTAAGGTATTGATTAGACTAATTTAATTTATTCTAGCATATCTATTAGTTAAAGATTTGTTCTCTAATATCTTCTTTTTAAGCTACCAGGGTTATTATTGTAGAGAAACTAGACTCTAAAGTGAATGTGTATCCTGGTATTACTTTAGTGTGTATAGTTCTTCAAAGAAGGGCATCTATTAAAATAAAAGCATTGAGAGTATAGTTGCAATAACTATATGATAAGGATCTATTAGACCCAATATAATTCTCAATAAATGTCTAAGTTGTTTATGAGAAAGAAAATAGGTCACTTGAGTTATACATTAACCTAAAAGTGATTGAAATGAAGTGGGGGTGTAGGATCAATATCCCTTGTTTTGGGGGACAATCTTCTTAATCTTTAGGAGAAGGTAGTCCTTTTTCTTTTGAAGTTGATACAAGATCTAGATATTATCAGCTGAGGATTTTGAGAAGTTGATATTACCAAGATTTACTTCTAGGACCCTATATGGACATTGTGAGTCTTTGGTGATGTCATCAGGGCTCACTAATGCCTTAGTAGTTTTATGGATTTCAATGGGCAAAGCTTTTAATTTTATGTAGACTAGTGATAACAGTGTTCCTATATGATCTTTTGGTGTATCCTAGGAACCATAAATGATATGAGCAGCATTTGAGTGTTGTGATACAAACCCTAAAAGCAAGATGGTTATGTGGCCAACTTAAGAATTATGAACTAGGTAGAGGAAGTTTTACTTTGGGACACATAGTTTCAATAGGGTAAGTTAGAGTTAGCCCAAATAAAGGAGAGGTAGTATTAGAATTGAAAACCTTCAGGAATATAGCTAAGGTGAAAATTTTCTGAGCTTAATTGATGCTACAAAGGGCTTATAAGAGAACTTTCATTATTATTACTTCTATAACTGGAGTAATCAGAAAGAGTATAAGGATTATGTGGAATAATTAATGTCAAGATAGTTGCCAAGTTAAAATAGAGGTTGACAGAGGCTCCTATCCTGATTCAATTGGAATAAGATAAGAACCTTGTTATATGCAGGGTGCTTCACTAAATGGCTTGTTAGATGCTAATATGAGATGATAAGATAGAGGCTTATGCCTTCAAACAATTAAGGCCATGAGAGAAGGATTGTCTTACCTTTAATTTGGGGCTAGTTATCATCATAGTTGTGTTGAAACAGATGATGGCATTATCAATATGAAAAGGAATGCAGTATAAGTATAGATTATTGGAGTTTAACATATTTCTTTACTCAGGAAAAAGGACCTAAAATAGAGAAGTTGGGTAGAGTTGATTTAGTATTTTGATTACCTGAATAACTACATACTGGTGAAAGCTATTGTAATAGTAGAAGCTAAGTATAGGAAAATTATGGTGACTAGAGAGAGTATGAATGTCAGGCTACCAGTTATTTTAGAAAGGAAGTAGTGGCTGACTTGCAAGTGAAGTCAGATAATTAGCAAAGTTAAAGAGGGGAAGACCGTAGGGTCTCAGTGATAGTAAGTGAGTAGTAAACTCATCAGAACAGAATGTGTACATTTTGTATAGAGGATCTAGGTTGCAAAGGTTTAAGTAAATATATGAGTCTCCTCATTCCAGGCATTCTGGAAGGAAAAATCTAAGTTTTAGAATTCTTATTTCTTGATGGTCTGATATGGAAAAAAATGTGGTAGGGTATAATACCTAGTATTTGATATGCCAGCAGGTAAAGGCTGGGCATCAGAATCCTTCTAAATTGTTGTATCCTATAGTTACACTAGAGTGGTAATGAGAGAAGCTAACTTTGAGTTTTGGAATGAGTTCATTACTGAGTAAAGATAAATGTAGTGGTGCACGAATGATTGTTAACAGATAGTTAAGATAGTTCAAATTACCTGGTTAGGATGGGTTAGTTTCAAACAAAGTGGCTAGCCTATATGGTGATAAGCCATTAGATTTCATGTTGTGCTAATGACTATCATATGGATAGAGATTTTATTTTATTGGCAAATTTTGGCAGAAGCTGTAAGTAGCTTTAGGCACCAAACTAGCTCATCACCTACTTTATCATCCTCAGTCTAATAGAAAGCCAAAGAGGGTGATACAAATATCTGAACACATGTTGTGAGATAGTATTAGTAAGATTGTGGGCTTCTAATACATGTATATGTATATATTCTTAGTAGGGATTGCCTATGCTAGTGATGGTCAGTTTAGTTAGGGAATGGACCCCTATGAGGCATTGTATGATAGACAATATAGGACATTTCATGTTGAGGTGAGATTTCAAATAGAAAGTCTTCAAAGTAAAATTGATTAATTAAGCTAAAGAAAAGTAAAATGAATAAAAAAATATGGCTAAAAGCAATATGGTTAGATAAAAATCCTATACTGACTTGATGCAAGAAACTATTGATTATTCAATAAGAGAAAAGGTGTTTTAGAGTTTTCCAAGGAAATAGGTGCAGAGGTTTGGGAAAACAGTATATGAGTCCTAGGTTATTGGACCCAATGAGAGTATTGATAGGGTCAGGACCTCTAACACACAGGCTTGCATTACCACCTGAGCTATAATAATGCACAGTGTTTGTATATTTTGTGCTCAAGGGGTACAAATTAGGTAAGCTATGTATAACTTTGATGATAGCTATTAAGATACAGCTGGATATAGTTAAGCTTAAAAAAATAGTGTGGAGTATGACTCATGAAATGAGGTAAATGCAGAGATGAGTCCATAATATTGTTACAATGTTATGAAGGTATAAAAGTACAAAGGAAGTTACCTAAGAGTTAGATGAGCAAATGGGAGCTCAATATTCTTCTTTATTTGCTTCAGGGAATTTCGAGGATAAAATTTTATTAAAAGGCGAAGAAATGTAATGCCCATGTCTTGAGGATCCATAAATAGTTCCATAGGGTCCGAAGGGTGCATTTGAAGTGTCGAGTCACTTGTAAATGGATCGAGGTAGTGGCACAAGTCATGAAACTTTAAAGGGCCTTAATTTGATGAAATAAGTAAATTTTAAAAATTTAGTAGAACCAACAATTCATTTCGGGCTGAAAGCTACCAATCGGGGCAATAAAAGTTTTTTAGGTTGGGATTAACCCGGGATGTGCTTGGATGGACCTGAAGATAGTGGACCCTAAAGCTAGAAAATCACACTGAGTCCAAGTGTGAAAGAATTTTTGGAATTAGAGGTTATTTGCAAAATCTCATAAGTTTTGAGGTTCGCATGCAAATTGTGGCAGTCTGAAAACTTCATTATCGATTGAATTTGGCCATAAAAAATTTATGAGCAAGCAGAGGGGTTTAAAGTATGAATTTTAAAATAAATGGTGTAATTAGAGGTTCGAGTGAATTTTTATGAATTTTTGAAGTTTTCCAAAAAATAGGGATGGTTCAAGAATTTATGAGACAATTTTGAGGCGTCAAAATGGGGCCCACAGTAATGCTATATGAAAAAGGGCATATGACAAGTGGATTTTCACTTGTTATAAGATAAAATTTATTTTTTGCTTATTTCCTCTCTTTTGCCAGAATTTTAGACCCTACCTCCTCTGTATTCAGGCCACAACTTTCTTCTCTAGTGGGCTAAATAAGGTGATTCTAGTTGCTAAAAATTCTTTAGGATGTTAACGATCATGAGGTAAAAGAATTAGGCCAAAAGGAGATTTGGTTTAGGAGAAAAAATAAAATAATGTACCTATGTCAGAAAAGTCCGTAAAAATGACACCAAGGTGAGTTTATGGTTATATCTCCCTCATTTCTTGTGCTTTTTGATTCTAAATCATAGCTAACATCTGTGTGGTAGTGTTTAAGAGGGATTGGTGGCCATTGGAGGCCAGCTTAAAGGTCATAAAGGAGGAACAAAGTTACTATGCTTATTGGAATTGGATAGGTAGCATTGGATGGGATAAAGATGGCACCTTTAAAGAGTTATGTAAGTGGACTTTTTGCCTTATCTTCAAGTTTATGAGTTCCTAGGCTGGTGAACATGAACTTAGAAGGGCTAGAATGGTATGGTTAAAGGTGAATTCTTCCTTGGTGAGGCTAATTTCCTTGAGTATTTAGTGGAAAATGGCATGTTTTTTTAAGTAATTGTCTATTTGGCCTTAAAATGCTTGTTAAAATTTTATCTACAATTGCTTGGTTGGGTGATTTGCTGCCTCTGATGAGTATTCAGTATGTATTTCACATCCTAAGATAAGGACCAAAAGAATTGAGAAGAGAAATTATCATGGAATGTGTTATTGTGATTGTACCTGTGAACTTTCGTGCTTGAGCATAAGGAATATTGTTTGATACCTTAACCTTAACTAACTTAGAATGACATGTTTCTGAGTACAATTGAGTTAATGGCATGTATAGGTAATTAACAATGTCATTATATGTCAAGGAATGGGAATTTAGTCCACTTTTTCCTAAGTACCCATGATGTTTGAACCATGGCGTATTGGTATGAAATTTAAGTGGATTGAAGTGTTAGTTAAGAAAATTGCAATGGCTTAATTATTGGCATGAAATGATTATGAAAGTAGCTAGTATATGACACACTAATATAGCAATGTACACCTTGAACATGTACCTTGAAATGACTAAAGAAATTTAGACTAAAACTATTAGTTAAAGCATGAAACACTAACCTTAAAAGTGGCTTAAATGAACTAGTAAAGTGAACATTAGTTGTACCTTTGAGCAGCTAGAATTGAGCTGTATTTTGGCCATGGATTTAGCCCAGTTGGAATTGGCATTTGTCCTTAGATTTTGGTAATGTAGTTAGCCCAGTTTTAGTGTTTTTAATGTCTATGCTTTGGCTTTGGACTTGGCCTAGTTATAATTGGCCTAGTACCCACTAAAATATTAAAAAGAATAGTGAAAATTGAATTGAAATTGGACTTAAAACAATCCCAAAAAATTGACTTCCAAAGTGGTCGACATGACCTATAATTTTCCAGTTGACCTCTACCTTAACCAAAAATGTCACTAGACAAGAAAGTAATAAGTTTTAAAATGGAAATGCCATGATAAATCATACTATAAGATACTTTGAGTATTGATCATAACAAACCTAAAAATTATTTTGGAGTTTTACCTGGTAAAGCCAAAAAATGGCTATACTAGTCCGAATAAATTTTTAAAGTATCAAATAAAATTTTTAACTATCTATTTTTGAGACTTAAATATTATAAGAATAATTTTGGCTAATAAATAAAGTTAAATTGAGCTACTTGGCCCATTGGTTATACACCCACTAGATGGGTTGACCGGTTAACATAGGTTTTTTACAGTTTCTAGTTGGTGGCTGAAGAGGTCTATGGACTAATCTCTATTATGTCACCTAGTGATTGTTGATGATTTGTGACTGGGGAGGCCTACGGGCTAATCTCTATTATGTCACACGGTTATTCATTGTGGTTGGGGAGGCCCACGAGCATATCTGCATTATGCCACATAGTTATTTTTATTTTGTTTAGGGAGGCTATAGATGATCTCCATTATGGCATATAGGCCAATGTAGCGGCATAGGTCCAGAATGAGAACCACTGCACTAGTTTATTTTCCTTTTAGATCAAGTGTCTTAAAGTGTCGTCTTCTAGTCAGGCCAAAGAATATAATTAAATAAATAAATAGATTGAATATAAACATGTAGATTAAGCATAATAGGATAGTATTTCCCAAGATCTGATAAGATGTAAGCTGAAGAGTATCTTAGACATTTTGCATAAATATGCTAAATCAGTTACAGTAAAGCAAATTAAG
>CANXYI010895996.1:0-12098 GCA_948208565.1 Hura crepitans
TTAATGTCAACCACATAGGCAAGATAGGCTTGATAACTCTTTTTCATCATTCTTCTTGCTACAAATTACTGATACTATATTAGCCTTGCAATCCAATCTTTCATCTGTCACTGTCACTTCTGACCCATCACTAGCTTGTAACGTGATCCTCTTCCTCTTGCAATCCACCATGGCATGATACTTAGACAATCAGCCTATGCCCAAGATAAGGTTAAACTTATTGAATGGTAATTCAATGAGATTTGCTAAGAAAATATGTCATTGTGCTAACAAAGGACACTCTTTGTATACTTTATTCACTATGATGTGTTGTCCTATAGGATTTCTGACCATTATATCAAAACCAAGGTCATCTGTAATGACCCAAAAATCCCAACTCTCGTAAATAGTAATTCCCAAGATAAGTAGTGCTTCTCAAAAATTGAGTCACACTAAGCATATTGATGGGGAGTATTAATTACAAGAGAATTTTGGGCAAAGTTTGAAGCCAATCTAAAGTTATTCGGGTGGCTAAAAATGCTAATTAAGATTTTACGGTAGTGTCTTATGAATAGTGTTATAGG
The DNA here is from genome assembly GCA_948208565.1 of Hura crepitans. Lineage (NCBI taxonomy): Eukaryota > Viridiplantae > Streptophyta > Magnoliopsida > Malpighiales > Euphorbiaceae > Hura > Hura crepitans. The sequence continues at coordinate 564 of CANXYI010895996.1, forward strand.
TAAAGCTGAACCATAAAATAAATAAAAAGTTACTCAAAATAATCCAAAACTGTTACAACTTGATATCAGATATTCTGAATAGTCCAATGGCTTTGGAATCAAAATTTTTCAAGTTCGAAAACTATTTTTACCCAATTTTTAGGACATAAAATGTAATAATTTTTTGAGTTATTGTTGTAATTTGGGCTCGAGATTTTGGAAGGATTTAGGGATTGGATTAATGGAATTTTTGGTATAGGAATGGGGGAAAGCTGACATTTCTATCTATTATAATAATTTTTTGAAAGAAGGAAAAATTATTTTTTTAAAAAAGTATAAATAGTGGAAAGTTGCCTTCCACCCATTTATACCATACAAGCAAAATCTCCTCATTTCTCTAAAAAAACCATCCCTCTCTCCCTCTCTTTCTCCTTTTTGATTTCTTCCTCCTTGATGTGACCCACTTTGCAAGCTTGTACCTAGTTCGAAGAGTGTCTTGAGACGAGTCCTTGGACACCAAAATCATCGAAAACAGTAGAGTATTTCGGGAGAAAAATCGAGAAGATTCCCAAGTTGAATAGTAACCTCCCAACTCTCGAGTTTTTCTTTTATGCTAATTTTATTTTTCACAGGTTCCTTAGGTGTTGTAGACACATATATAGACTTGAAATATTTTTTTGATGTTTATTTTATTTTATATTAATTTTTTATTTTTGTACCCTTTTGTATTCATAAGTAATACATTGACCCGAGCCTCCCGAGGCAAGGAGAAGGCCTAGTCTGACTTTGGATATCCTGTATGACCATATTTGCTATGTGTAATCTCCTTAAATTGTGCAAAATTTACATTTAAAGTGTTATGTGAATTATGTCTATATTAGTAATAAATGGAATTAAATGCCTAAAAATGAAATAAATACTATAAGTAGAAATTTAAGATGAATGACATTATGCAAGCATGATATGTGATGGTTTAGTGTGATTATGAGTGATGAAATTGTAAGAATGTTAATATTGAGATTATAAATGCAATAGGCAGGTTGAAAACCGAGTATGCCATAATTGTGTGCCGTATGCCTAGAAATGTGTGCGTATGATTGTGCATGATTTTGAACATGTGCAATGGATGTAAAGTATAATAGAATGCCATGGAATGACTTAATGCTTAAGTGTGCGACATTATGCCTACTTGAACTAATAAGTGCATTAATGTGTGTGTGAATGTTCTTGTCGATTAAAAAGTATCATATGTGCATGGATGCAATGTGCCAATATGTTCAAGATGGATTTTTGACATTTAATGAATATATATGTGTTATAAACACATGATGAGGCAATGTATGACCATTTGAATATAAATATTAAAAAATACCATTAAATGATTGTTTAAATAGGTGTTTGGATGTTGATTGGCATGATGATATGTTTTTATGATCCAATACCATTACACCTAGGAAATGGATCCTACGAGTAGTAATGGACATCGATAGGCCTAAGTTGGCCAAGTGCATACATGTAGGCCTTGCAAAGGTGCAATGAGGCCAATGGTGATTTTAAGTAATATAATAATATAAAAAGTGAAATTGGTTAATTTGACACATAATGACATGTTTAATGATGCCTATATAGTTAGACAACCTAGTTTGGATAGGTTGACCTATCAATTAGGATTTGTAGCAGCTACTAATAGACCTTCGGGTATGAGACCTGTGGATCATTGATTTACATGCTGATGGGTATGAGGGCCTTCAATCCTAAGTTTGATTTTGCATCTGAGGATGTAAGACCCTTCAGGCCTAAGATTACATGTCAATGGGCTAAGATCCTTCGGGTCTAAGATTACGTACCTAAGGGTATGAGAGCCTTTGGGCCTAAATGTTATGCATCTGCAAATGTGAGAGCCTTTGAGTCTAAGTGATACGTATCTATAGATGTGAGAGCCTTTGGGCCTAAGTATATATACCTATGGGTATGAGTACCTTTGAGCCTAAGTAATTCCATTATCCAGTCTTGGTTAGTTGTCTTATTGATATAGGCATAAGTTAAACAATCAAAATGACTAAAAAATGCATACTTTGGAATTATATGTTAAATGGCATTAATATGTAACATATGTATATAAATAGGCCGAATGACATAAAAAAACTAGTCTTGAGGTGTTCAATTATGATTATTATCTTTCATATGGCTATAAATGGTGTAATTATGATGTTGATATGCATATATAAGTCTATGTGTGCATAAAGGCAATTATAACTAGAAAAGCATGTCATTATTCTTTGCAATGTATGAATATGGTATGGTAGCTTACATGCTATTATGACAATGATATGATATATGTTGTGCCTTATAGCCTATAAATGATTGTTACATGATGTTGTGATTTTTAGCATGTATGATATTTAAAGGCATGATTATTACATGAAATGTGCATGTTTGCATATAAGACACAAAAATTGCATGTTTGTGATAGTAAATATAAAAATGGCTTGTGTGTATATATTGGCATGCTAAAACTAACCTTTTTACAAGTTAAAGTGATTACACCACTAAGCGAAAGCTTAACACATTGCCTGTTTGCAATGTATAGGTAACAAGGTAGCAGATTAGAGCCAAAGCTTCTGCATATCAAGAGACACAAAGACAACCCTGCATGGGTATTTTTGTACTTTTTGTAATAGTGCTTGTGATATAAATGTAATGGGTTAGTAGTTAGTTTGCTCTTGTGATCTTAGAGGGATTGGGTCTAATCTATGTTTTGCAGTGGGTTTTTGTACTTATATATTATAACTATTGATTTTGCTTTTCTGCTTCTCACGTGTTTGTGTGTTGATTAATGAGTTTGCATGTGAGAATGTTAGTTATGGAGAGCCTAAGGCTCATTATATTTTGTGTTGTGTTTAGAGGGTCAGGAGGACCCATTGAGCTACAGATGAGATTATTAATTATATATAAGTATTTTTAAGTAGGTAAAAATTTGGAAAATTGTCCCGATACAGCCGTTATGCTACCGGATTTTCAACATGATGACCCTAATATTTACCTCAATATGTGTTCTAAAAGGTTTTCAATATTTTATTTCATATTTGAGTCAAGAAATGTTTTCTTATATATAAAGTTTTAAATTTAAAGTGATTTTGGATAACGAAACTAGATATCATTTTACGTGCATTTGTCCCCCATTTAGGTCCAGGGTACAGATCAGGCGGAGGGCACCACTTCATCTGACTCTATACCCTAATCTATAACCAATGTTATGTAGATATATGAATGTGTGGATCCCAGGTCTATCAATGCTAAGGCAGGTAAATCAAAGATATGAAAAATACCTACTATAACCTTTGGAGCATCTGCCTCCTCTCTAGCCCTTATGGCATACTGCTTGACTGGAGCTCTACTCTCTGATTGGCCCTAGCTTTGCTCCTAGTGTCTCTCCTCTGTGATGACTCTAAAGGTCTAACTGAATAGTTTCTCTAAAAATGCTTGTTGGAGCCATAACCCTAGCAAACTCATGGTATAACCTTCCAACATACACCTCGGTGTCTCTTATGGCAAGTCTCACAAACTGGTGTCAGCTCACTATGGGTAGTAGATCTAGGGGCACTTGATGTCTGAGTCTGTGCTCTAGAACCCTATCCTAACCTCTGAGATTGATATGACTTATTGTTCTATTGTTACCTGGACTGACCCCCTTTCTGCTTCTTATAAGTTATATAACTAGAATTGCCCTATCCCTAGCTATAAGATCTCTTCTTAAAGCTATTTCTCTTCTCTCTCGATTGATGTACCCTCTCTGTAGTATGACAATCTAATATCAAGGCTAAAAAATCCGTTATTTGCATCGGAGAAACTTGTTACATAATGTCCAAATTCAACCCCTTCTCAAACTTCTTACAGTGATCTTCCTTTGTAGCCACCACTGCATTAGCATATATGCTCAAGCGAGCAAACTCCTTCTTATACTCAGGTATAGACCTATGCTTCTATCTTAAGTCCATAAACTCTTGGTACTTCTGAACTGACTAATGCTTAGTCATGTACTTCTTCTTGAATTCTCAAAGAAAAAACTCCTAATTAAGATCAACAACCATCCTATGATCTGTAATGGCCTTCCATCACTCCAAAGCTTCCTTTAACAACATAGAAGTAATACACGTTATATACTCCTCCTGAGGACACTTTAATTGCTGCATAATCCTGAGCATCTGAATAGCCAATACTCAGCTCTACTTAACTCATCTAGCTCCTTACCCTTGAAGAACTCAGCCCTATTCTTTAATAATTGTTCCATATACATCTTCTAAAAGACCTCCTGCTCTTAAGGTACTAGAGGTGGAATTAGGTGAACTATAGCAATTGCAACAGTAGCAGTAGTAGCCGTTATCACCTACCTGACGGACTCTAACATCATCTATAGCTAAGCTGACTACTTCGAGTAGTACTACAACTCATCTATATAAATAGATTATGAACCCCACATGTAAAATGTTATGAGGTAAACATACTATAGTGCTCTTATGTAACCCATAGGTTTTAGAGGAAAAGCCTAAACCAAAGCTCTAATACCACTAATTATCATGCCTTCTACCCATCCAGTACACTGGAGTCGAATAGAGAGCATGCATGTATACTGATATATGATTTTGCTACCCATAAAAACTTATTAAATTAAAGCTTTCATTAATTAAGGGATTTCTTGACTCAAGGAGTTGTAAAAACACCAAAAACCATTTAGCACGCTTTACGAGACAACTAACGGGTTATTGTGTCAAAAATTTAACAGCATAACGGCTGTAACGAGACACTTTCCTAAATAGTAAAGCTATTAAAAACACTTTTAAAACAAAATACAACACCATACAACTCCAACTAGGTCCTCTTAACCCTCCAATCATCATAAAAACAACACTGAGCCTTAGGCTCATCACAAGCAACATTCTCACATGCAACATCAAGAGATATCATACAAGTCATGCAAGAAATATAAAGCTTTTGAAATAAATACAATTTAAGTTGTAAGATCGACCTATGTTCATAGATTAGGCCTAATCCCTTTAGAATCACAAGAACACTTCTAATACATTTACATTATGACTATTTTACAAAACGAAAACAATAAATACCCAAAAGTGGGCAGTCTTTGTGTTCTCCTGTGGGGCAGAAGCTTTGGCTTTAATATGCTGCTCAATTACCTATGCATCACAAACAAAGCAATGCGCTAAGCTTTTATTTTGTGTTGTAATCATTTTAACTTAAACATGCCAATTATATCATGCAATTATTCATTTCATTTCAATATTATGACATGCTATCAATAAAAAGCATATAATATGATTCATAGGCAAATAAGCATTTTCAATACACATGCATGTCAAGAAATATGCATATGCTACATAATGTCCATATACATAGCTTAACTATCATCAATATAATTAAAATGTGCCATAAGCTCAACATGCATATTTATCTCCTTATAATAAGCACATATAGAAAGCTTAATAATGTACATTACATGTTATAACCTCGTAGTCATGCATTCATCACATTACCAGTTTCATAAGCATCTTTACACTATATCATCATTTTAAAGTCTTTACATTGTTTAACAAATGCCTATATTAAAGAGACAACTATCCAAGGCTGGATAGCTAATATCATTGCCCCGAAGGCACTCACATCTGAAGATACATAGACATTGGCCCGTAGGCACTCGCATTCGAAGATATATAGACATTGGCCCTTAGGCATTTGCATTTGAAGATACGTAGAAACATTAGCCTGCTGGCACTTACATCCTAAGATACGTAGAAACATTGGCCCATAGGCACTCACACCCATCGGTAAGTAGATCGATGACCCCATATGCCTCATACCCGAAGGTAAGCTAACAGCTGCTAAAAGTACTAGTTGACCGGTCAACCTATTCAAACTAGATTGTCTAACTATATAGGCATTATAATTCATCACATTATGTCATTTAAGCCATGTATACATTTTATACCATATTACCACATGATTTAACTCATTGGCCATTTTGCACAGTAGCAAGGCCTAAAAACATATGCCCATGGTATAAATAATATAATTATGTCACATAGCCAACTTAGGCTCACATAAGCTTATTATCACCAAAAGATCATATTTTGTAGGTGTAATAGCTCAAAACATTAACATATCGCATCATATGTATTCACATGCCTACTCATACACCATTTGGCCCACTCAAGCATAAGGCCTTCAATTATGTGAAAAACTTCATAACAAGCTTTATTAACACATAACAACATCATAAATCACATCCGTGCACCTTAGTTCTCATTAATACATCAATATGCCATTTAAAGTATCACTAGGCCTTATATGGCCACAACATACATCATACTTGCATTTCTCAATTCAAGCACATTCATACTGCATTATAATCATTCATTCATGCCTTATAATGCCTAAAGCATCAAACCTTCACATAAAAGCCACATTTCGCATTAGCACACCATTTTACACATAATATGGCATTTATTAATATAAGACACATAAGCCTTATTACATGGCAAAAGTCTATATTTATGTCATGGTGGCATTCAGCCACTCCCACATGCACACACTCATGCATTTATGCCATATTATCAACTCATGCTCATATATGCACATTAAGCCTTCATAATACCTAAAACATGTCATTTTCACCTTAAAGGCATTCGACCATTGCCATAAGCACACACATGTTCATTTTATCACATGTAAGCATACACAATCGCATTTACACTATTTTTCACCATACGTTACATAAATATGCATTTTAGGCAAAACCAGCATATAATTCATGCATTAAGCTTACATGAGGCATTCGACCTCCTCATGGCATGCATACAACATCTATAATACACATTTTTAACATCCAACATAACCATTCATCAATATTTAATCAATTTATGCATTCAAGTTCTAATTGCCATTAATGCACATAATGCCATAAATGAACATATTGAGTTTTAAAGCATTTTCATCCATTTTAAAGTGATTACACATACCAAAAATAGTCGTTAGGCATGCCCGTAGCCATCATAGGCCTTCTCCTTGCCTTGGAAAGCTCGATTTGAATTCTCGCCTACAAATTCAAACGGGTTTGATTTTAGAAAAATCACAAAAAATCATATATAGCTACGAAAAATAAAATGAGCATACACACTCACTCTTGGGCACCCATAGAGTCTAGGAAAAATATTAGAATCGAAAAAAATTACCTGATGGTGATTTGGTCAATATTCATCTCAAGAAGAAAATATCAATTCCTCCCGAAATTCTCCACCAAACGAGGCATTCCTTGTGTCTAACACTTCGTCTCAAGATACTCTACCTCTCAGAAACTCTTTTTCAGAGTGGGTATTAAGGATAAGAAAGAAAAAAGAGAAAAAGGAGGGAGAAGATAGGTGGCAAAAATTTAGAGGAAAAGAGAGAGGGAAGTGGAGAGAAGTGAGAGGAAATGAGGAAGGAAATGATTTTTTTTGGGTATTTACAGTTTTTGAAATTTTAATTTATTTTTGTTTCCATAAATTTTTTCTCCCCTCTAGAATAGTCAAAATTCCTCAAAATGGGTTTCAAAAATTAGGAAAATATGAACCCCATAGATACCAAAAGAATCGGGTTCAAAAGACGAAGAAAATTGAAAAAAATTAGCATTTTTCCTTCGCCTAAAACTCGATAAAAATACTTCTCGATATCTAAAAATTTTGATTCCAAAGCCAATGGTCTATTCGGAATATTTAAGTATCAAGTTGTAATATTTTTATATTATTTTGAGTAACTTTTGAATTATTTTGCTGTTCAACTTTGCCTGTAGTACTATTCACAAGACACTGTCATAAAATCTTGTATAGCATTTTTAACCATCCAAATGACTTCAGATTGGCTTCAAACTTTGCTCAAAATTCTCTCATAATTAATACTCCCTATTAGTACACTTAGTGCGAATCGAGTTTTGAGAAGCACCATTCACCTCGAAAAGTACTATTCATGAGAGTCGGAATTTTCGAGTCATTACATGCAACATTTAGTTTGTGACACCTCCTACTAGATTTTTGAAGAAAACCTAATAAGCGGTGCACTTCCACTAGGTAACCCTGTAACACCTTCTGCCCATTTTCTACCTGAAACAGGCAAGGTATGCCATTTCCTACTGAGGTCACCCATCCTTAGTTTTCCTCAAGGGGCCTTTCATTTAACTTCTACCCAAGTTTGACTAATTTTAGACCCTTTGGTCCTCCACATCATAGCAATCACCAATAACATACATATTTCATAGATCACAAGGTCATAGACCACCAGCACACCATAATGCATAACAGATTTACATTAACATCCAAAACAGTACAATCACACAATTTTTCATTTTTGATACCATTTACATCCCATAACCCACAACAGTCCTATATACATGAGTGCACTTCGATACAACTCAAAAAGGAAGACAAAAAGATACCAAAAGACTCGACTGTAGCTACCCTAAAGACAATGCCTAATGCTGGTCGTTGCTCGCTCTAAGGCCTACGCATTGGAACACCGACACGTTGAGTATGAAACTAGTGGTGGAATAAGCCAAATAAAATATGTCGATCATGCATACAAGCAACATGCAACATTCAGTGTATACTCAGTTCTATTATTCAATTAACTTATCAGTCAGTGTTATTATTTTTTAAGACCCATGACAAATAAACAACTCTTTAGAACACTAGATAGTGATACTATCCTGTGCAGTGGCCTACATTTTGGACCTAGGTAGCTGCACCTACCTCACTCGATAGCAGAGATCAGTCTGTAGACCTCTTAATATCTATAAATCACATCAATATCAATAAGGGTGGATAGCAGGGATTAGCTCTGTGGGACCTCCCAATACCTACAAATAGATTAATGGGTAGTAGGGATTAGTCTAGGTGGACCTCCCAATACCCTACTGTGTAGGGTTCATGTTAGAACCTCGGCGGCTACACCCGCCACATACAACACACAGCAATAGGCCCAGGAGGACCAAACTGCCTAGCAGCTACTAATACCCTAGTTGATCAGTTAACCCATCTAGTAGGAGTCTAACTGATGGGCCAATAACTAGTTTAGACTGTAATTCTTATTATTTTACATTCCTGACTCTAACTATACCATTTGGTTACATTTTATGACAAAGTGCACACAATTGCTAAAATATCACTTGCAGTCGCAAAGTTACTATTCATTTGGTAACTTTACGAAATCGCTACTATTCATTTGGTCAATTTCATTTTTCTTAATCTCTCATAAATTCATCCACAACTACTTTATTTACCTTCATTGTTTCATACCTCATTCACACTCTAAGTTCTATAATCACACCATAAGTTAGGCCAACATATATCTTACCAATTCATTATTAATTCATTCCAAATTTATGCCAATTAGAACACCATTAATACCTAATTTCCTTTACAACTTTTACACTCTAATTACATGCCATTTCCACACATAACTTTCCATACATAACATCGCCCATACTATAGCCCATTATGCCTACCATTCAGCCTAAACATGCCTACACCCATCCATGCATATTTCTTCCCAATTTAACCTACTAATCTTATTTTTTTCCCATGCCAATAACATCAAAATGTCTATAGTTTACCAAAACACCATGCCTATACCTAAGATTACAAAATTCCATACAAGTTATTTACACACAATTGAGGCATACACATATGACATATCAAATTTAACTTATTCCACATACCTAGGGTGTAAGAACACCCTTTTCTCCACCACCTTGGGCCTTATTCCCTTGGTGTTCCTCACTTTGATGGCCAAACCCTAATATACACAATTCTTGCCTTAGAAAAATTCCCAAAAATAATCTAGAGCTCCAGTTTAAAATCTAAAACTATAGAAATGCTTAGAATAGTCTAATATACCTATACCAAAAATAAAAAAATGGAATTGGAGCACTTATTCACACTTTGGTCACTATTCACCTAAGTGGTGAATTTTTCAAAATAAGCTCTTTTCCTCAAAATTCTTGGTGGAATTAGAGTCTAAAGATGATGGAGGTTTAATTTCCTATATTTTGTATGAAATTTAGAGGAGAGAGGAGAGAGAAATGAAGGATTTTAGTGGTGTTTTCATGGTGGTTGGTGCCAGCTTATGGTGGTTCAAGGGGTTGCAGAAGACTTTTGTACATGTGAGGTGATTCACATGTGTAACCCCTTTAAGGATAGTGGGTTGGTTGCATGGGATTGGCCTATATAGCCATTAAATGGCTAAAATTCATTTTATGGCACTTTTACCTTTAGAAATTCACAAAAAATTCTCTGGCCATCCAAAAATTCTCATTTCAATTTTAAAAATCCTCTATTAGTGTAACTAGGGCCCACATAAAATTTCAAGTCAAAATTCAATAGTTGACTTTTTGGCACTATTCACCCATCAGAATAAAATATTCAGAAAAAATATCTATTGACCTCAGAAAATTATAATTCCTCCTCCATCATACTCAGTGGAATTTTTGAGATGGTATTTTTGAGTCCGTCCGAGCACCTCCCAGGGCTGTCTCGGCCCGACCTCCTTTTATCTCCTCATCTACTAGTTCTTGACCTAAAATAATTTATTGGTTCTGCTAAATTTTTTAATTCATTTGTTTTCCCTATTTTTAGGCCCGTTAAAGTTTTATGACCAATACACCAATCATCGAACTCGAAATGATCACCCGCACCGCGAAGAACATCACTCGGCCCCAAAGGTACTGTTCATAAGATCTTGACTGTCGGGCGTTACAATTCTTCCCCTCTTAAGAAATTTCGTCCTCAAAATTACTTAAGGTAAAAATGTGAGGATACTGCATCTGCATTTGCTCCTCACTTTCCCATGTTGCCTCAATTATGTTGTGGTGCCTCCATAGCACTTTCACAAGTGGAATTGCCTTATTTCTCAACTGCTTCACTTCTTTAGCTAGGATCTGCACCGGTTCCTTTTTATATGTCAGATCTGGCTGAACCTAAATTTCCTCAGCAGCTATCACATGTGATGGGTCTGATCAATATGCCTTAACATGGATACATGAAAGACATCATGTATATGCTGCAAATCAGATGGCAAGGAAAGTCGATACACCAAAGGACCCACTCTTTTTGTGATCTTGTAGGGCCCAATGAATCTCGGACTAAGCTTGCCCTTCTTGCCAAATTGAAGTATCTTCTTCCACGGCGATACTTTCAAGAACACTTGTTCACCAACTTCATATTCAATGTCACACCGTTTCAAGTTTGCATAAGACTTCTATCTAACTGAAGCAGCTTTCAATCTTTCTCTGATAACCTTAACTTTCTCCTTAGCATCACGAATCAAATCAGATCCCACAATCCTACTTTTTCCCACTTCACTCTAACAAAGAGGAGTTTTGCACCGTTAACCATACATGGCTTCATATGGTGCCATACCTAAGCTAGCCTAGCGACTGTTGTTGTATGCAAATTCAGCTAATGCCAGATACTGATCCCAATTGCCTTTAAATTCGATGGCATAGCTACGCAGCAT
>CANXYI010896294.1:0-15136 GCA_948208565.1 Hura crepitans
ATCAAAAACATCAAAGAATGCCACAATAGACCTTAGATATTACCTAGACAAGGAAATCTCCTTAAACAATAGCACAAAGCCTTTATGTTTCAAGTGAAGATAGTTAAAATCTCTTCTAGGTCAAGCTTTCACTCTTTATCATTGGAATATGTGTGATTGTAACTCTTTTTTAAACCTCCAAAGCTTTTGAATCGAATTGAACCCCTTTTTTATTGATGTAGAGAAGTATTTACACTTACTCTTTGGGTTTTTTTCTTCTTTTCATCTAGAAGGGAGTCCTAATCCTTAAAGAACTCTGACTCCTAGACTAAATAGGCAGTATTTCCATTCGGAGTGATTTTCTCAATGGCAAGTCCGTGTAGACTTATCCGTACTTATCCATGTGGACTAGGCTCTTTAGTATGATGGTCTATGATCCTCGTGGGCTTGGCTCTAGCCTGTTCCCATAGTTAGTCTACGTGGATAAGGCTTGTAGGTCTATGTAGACCTTCATCTTAATGGCTTTGTGCTAAGCTTGAGAGCTTATCTCTGACTATCATCACCAATTAAGGTGAGGTGTCTACACATATAAAATCAATTATTTAACATAATTAACTTATATTAATTATTTTAAATGAGGTGAGCATAACTAATTAAAATGAGAAAGGTAAATTATATTACTAATGCCTAAGAAAGAGAAAAAGATACAATGACCTAAATAAAAAGTAGTTTAAATTTGAATTTAAAAAAAGGTATATGAATGATCTTTTAATATGAAATTGAGCAAAATAAAATTTATAAGAAAGAGAGGACAAATAGTTTAATAAGATAAAGTATATATACATATATAATTACTATAAGTTCAAATTCTTAATTAATGACAATAAAAGATAGAAATATTGATTACATTCTAGATAATCAAAGTCTATAAAATAAATATCTATTTATTTAAGCATAAAGGTTAAAGGAATATTTATAATAATAAATAATTAAAGAATTAAGAATATTAATGATACATTAAGAGTTTATATTGAAATACTGAGTATTCAATAAATAACATTAATCCTATGGAAGAAAATAAATTAGGAATGAAGGTTTATCGAATGACACTACTACACAGGAAAGAGGAACGATGAGACATAACAACAAGGGATGTTATAAGTAATAAGAATACAATAAGAAATTGAATTTAAAGGGATATTTTTGATGAACTTAAATGAGTTTACCATAATTCTAATAAGTATATGATAATGATAAGCATGCTATAATGGAATATGATTAATGAAGAAATTATGAGATAAGATGTATGAAGACATGAACACATTAATTCTTAAACCTAATTGATGTGAGATGAATGATTAATGTTTAAAGCCTATATTGGTTGGACACCTACTTGATAGCTTAACCGATCAACTAGGAAGTTAACAGCTGCTAGGACACTTTGGTGTCATGACAGGCTAATCCATAAGGATGACTATGAGATGATATTGATCTTTTATGATACTATGTGGGTGCAACCACCTTAAGGTCAATGTAGGGCCACTGCACAATTTATGAGATTTGATGGTAGGTGAAACTTCCCTCAAGTCCACAAAGGGCCACTTCACACCATTAGATTTGATGATAGAGTGTAGCTATTGAGGTCCAGAATATAGGCCCCTACATAGCTTATAATATGGAGTATGGCCATCGAGGTCTAGAATGTAGGCCCTTACACTACTTATCAAACAGAGTGCTGCCTTCAAGGTTCAAGTTTCGTACCCCTGCACAATTATAATGATTATGATGAGATATGACATGATGGAGTTTGGCTGTTGAGGTCCAAAATGTGGCCCCTACAAACACTATGATCCTATTATCCATTGATGAGAGTGATGTCCGTCCAACATTGGCTAGAGGAGAAAATAATGAGATAAAGCATATTAAATTACCATTAAAGAGATTATTATAATATTTGAAAAAGTTGGAAATGTGTAAAAAGCAAAAAAGAGGAATTAGAATGAAGAAAGAGACGAATTAAATTAATAGAGAAATAAACTAATCATGTAATGGCAAACATTATTATTAACGTATAATACAATTCATCATAAATTTTATACATATCAAAATAGAACATATGACATAAATTTATTGAAAAATGTATCTATGAATAAGATAAATTAATTACAGATATATACATATAAATAAAATGTAGAAAGAGACATAAAATGAAGAACTAAATATAGTGAAAAGAAAAGAATAAGTAAGAACTACCATAAATGATTAAATGAGAGATGTGAGTGTATTCTTAGAAAATGTAACATGGCATAACTTATGAAAAATATACTGAATTCTCATCCAACACAAAGTCAGAAATAGACATGATGGATAATAACACCACTAGCTCATGAAAAGATAAATTAGTACGAGATACTACAATTATGAACAGAATAGTTATGTAAAGATTATAAGTAACTAAGATAATGAAAGCTAGTCTTAAATTGAGTGAGTTATATGAATGGTTATTATTTACATAAATTTAAAGATATGATTTCCCATAGTATTAGAGCACACCACATAGTAATTATGCTCAGTGTATTGGCTTCTTTACTAATGCATAGGTATTAGTTAAGGCAGGCAGAATGGTGGATCGAGTCCTAGTATCAACTAAAGTAGCTTATTAAAGATACAGGTAAGATGAGTCCATCACGAGCATTATTTACATGTTAAATGCGCACTTACATTATGATTAATTAACTATCATTTTAGGGTTATATGTGCATAATAGTATATCATAGTTATCTAATATTACTAGACATAAGTGGGTAGACATCAACTTTCATTGCTTTAGTTCTAGTCTTGTGACACCCCCTATCGGACCACCTAAAAAATCCGACATGCGATGCACTTCCTACTAAGTCACCCATCCTTAAATTGCTCTAACTGTACATTCCTTAACACTTAAAGACCATTTTAAAATTTTATCAAATGTTGATTAACTCTTTAGTCTATCACTTAAACATTCTTATATGAGGTATAACATGCCTAGAAAACAACTTTAACAGACACTCCCCATGTTACAGAAAATTGTGTACCACAACAGCTACCCAAGTGACATTCCAAAATTTTTTTCACCTATAAAAGCACTTATATAACATATTTATCAACCTAACACTTTCTCCTAGACCATTTTGGTCCCCTCACTAATCTTATCACATATCAATAACACATCATAATCACACAGGGCCTCAGGCCCACAGTTGTCAAAAACTCATAAAGAAAAACCATTTAGATAAACCATATGTTTATATGCATCACACCTATCCTTTTTATATATACAAACTTAAGTGGCCTCTAAGCATGCTAAACCCATAACCTATAGTGTTCACATGAGTGCTAACTCAACAAAAAAAAGGAAAAAGACTCGATGTACCGTTCACAATATGTGCTACTACACTACTCGATCTCTAAGGTTAGACTGCTTACCTTTGCAACCTATATACCAAAACACTAGTACGCTGAGTGTAAAACTTAGTGGTTAATCTAATGCATTAAAAACATGTCAGATATAGGCATTTAAATGCAATAATAGGCTATAAATGCAATCCAAATATTAACCTCATGCAAGACACTAATTCTAATTAATTAGTCTCTTAGTTCATTTAATTACAATAATGCCACTATAATAATTTCAACTAAATTAATTATTCAGTGAATTGCCATTAATCAAGTTTGTATATTAATTCAATTTAAGTTTAATAGGCTTAAATAGACTTCCCCTAAGTCATTAGACCAAAAGGGAACTAAAAAGTGGTGTAGTGGCCCATATGTTAGAGCCCGACCGCTATATCGGCCTAGTTTGATAGTAGGGATTAGTTTACTTAAACCTCCTAATATTAGATAGGAGATAGCAAGGATCAGTCTATAGACCTCCTAATATCTCAAACAAATCAACCATCAATCATATTGTGGATACCAGGGATCAGTTCATAGACCTCTAAATATAAAAAAATAACAATAAGAAACATCAATGGATGGTTGGGACTAGTCTGTAGACCTCCCAATATCCAAATAATCATCAACATCAAACACTTCCAAAGGATATTAGGGATCAATTGGTAGAACTCCTAATATTTACAAAATGATCAGTAATTATCTAGCAATTGCTCATCCCTAAGTTGATTGGTCAACCCATCTAATGGGTGACTAACTAATGGGCCATATGACCTTATTTTATGTACATTTATTTATTTATAATCATATTTTAATATTAGAAGTGAAAAGAGATATTTATAAATTATTTTTGATAGTTAAAATTTGACCTGGACAGTTAGAGGTCATTTTTTGTCCTACCGGACAGTTACGAGTCAATTTTTCTAAGGCATTTTAGGTCACTTTCTTAGGCATAATTAAGTTAAATTTATGTCTAATCTAAGCCATCTTTTTAATTCCATTTATGTTAATTTTTTAAGCCATTTATAGTGTATAAGTTTTTAGGCCTTTTTCATAGACAGTTATAGGTCATTTTTATGTTTTGCATACACAATTATAGGTCCAAAATATGTCTATTTCTTATCATTTTCCTGTGATAATTGCACCAATTTTTAGCCATTGCCATAGGCCTCAAGCCATATTTAATTACACATTATAAATGGCCCTAAAAATGGCCTTAAATCCATTTCATATCCATCTCACAAAATGTTCAAAATTTAGGCCAAGTTATATGCCATTTAAGGTCTCATTTTAGGTCTATTTTACTATTTCATTTCAAGTCATTTTAAACCATTTTCTAACTGTATTCCAACCTTTAGTTATCACCAAAACATTATACATTGTCATGCCTTATTACTCACACATTTTTTCATATTTCATGCCAAGTTCACATTACACATCTAATGCCTAAATTGTCATGCCATTTTCACACACACATGCATACCATAAGATATACATCATGCAAAATTCACATTATATACCTCTCAACCAAAGCATGGTAAATACCATATTCAAGCTTTTTTTCACATTCATCCATACATACACATGCATTAACATTATTTAAGCATGCATACACACACACACACACATCGCATAACATAATAACTAAGCCTTCACATGCCATGTACATGCCTCAGCCACGCCATGAAACTATGCTTACAAGCTTTTTTCCATCAAATTTACTATATATACATATCATACTACCCTTAATGAGCCATTTCCCATTTAATACCCATGCTACCATGGCATACGCATGCCTTACAACTCAAGGCACCCTAAGGAACCTCTCGGCCCCTCAAAGTGACACCATTAATGGTTCCCTTTTTCACTATTCACATGCATAATTCATACATTTCCATATCTATCACACTAAAACCCATCACATTTCCACTTAAAACACACTATAAACCTACCATACACACTCCCATACCTCTCGCCTAAAGTGAGGCCATGATTTTCCCTATATGTTTTTCAATAAATTAACACATAATTCATACATATAGTATAAAATTAACCTCAATATAAGCATAGCACACTATTATACATACACTAGCCATCCTAACTACAAGTTCTATAAAAGTTTACATTCCAAATCACATATGAATTTCACAAAGCATGCCTTAAATACATTATATTCACATACCTTTCTAATAAGTAAGGCTTTTATTACACTTCAAGCTTTTGAATTACCTTATCACACTCCTCATCCACTTTCTCCTACATACAAATGGAAATTCCTTAGAAAATTCATAAAAAATTCATCAAGTCTCCAAACTAAAATTTAAAGACATAAGCCTTCTTAGAATGAAGAAATCCCTTAGGAAATAAAATAAAAAGAGAGGAAACACTTACAGGCACAAAGTTGTTGTCTAAGTTCCATTTATGTACACTTAAAAATGTCTTGAATTTTATTAGATTCTATGGATATCTATGGTCTTTAAACCCTTTAAAGATCAATTTGCAACTCATCAATGTAATTTCTAGTTGTAATTAGAGGCTAATTTAGGCTTTGAAATCCATAAAAATAGAGGGAAAAGAGAAGAGATGCCATCGGGTGGGAAAAGAAGAAGAAAGGAGGAGATGGAGGTGAGTGAGTGGTAGGTGCCAAATGGAGGCTTAAGTGGAATAAGGAGGGTGTATATAGTGGCTGAGGTCACTCGAGTTAGGACACATATCACCCCAGCACCCTAAAAATGCTCAATTTTGGTAAAAACTTTAGGGAATTTTAAAAATTCATTTGGGCCTCCAGAAAATGTCACGTTTATTTTAAAAATCCTTAATTAGGCCTATTTAGAGGCTCATAAAATTTTATAACCAAATTTCTTGGTAGGATAGCTAACTAACTGCCTCAGTTTTCCTTCAAAACTTAGAATTAAGAAAAAGTAACAAATGACCTCAAAATTTAAAAATTCATTCACCATTGGATTAGTGAATCTTTAACCTTCAGAGAATGGCATTTTTAGGTCTTTCTAGGCACATCCCATGTCATTCCTGGTCTAAAGTCCAATTGAACCTATAGCTTACTAGATTTTTGCCTAAAATAATTTATTAGGTTTGCTAAATTATTAAATTAAGTCATTAAATTAAGTCATTTTAATAATTTTCTAGCCTTTCAAACTTTCATGACTAGTATGCCTCGCTTTAGGCCTTGTGAAGGTGACTTGGCACCCCAAGCACACTTTTCGAGCTTCGGAGGTAATGTTCAAGTAGCCTTGAGTTACAAGCATTACAAGTTAACTTAGAACTAACTAATGTATTGGCTAATTATTAAATATAAATAGATACATTATCAAGTTAAATGAGTTACGGGCAAGATTAGCACTAAGGTGGGTGACCTTTTGAGAAGTGGCATCTCTTAAACTGTTTGGAAACAAATCGGGTAAGAGGTGTGCTATAGCACTATACTACTGTCTTTAAGCTAATGTTGTGCCTATCTTGAACCTACGCATTGAGAAAGATGATGCGTTAAGTAAAATGCTTAATGGTGTATTCAATAAAATATACACACATAAGTATATGCATTCATTGCACACATGCATTTGAAATTGAAACATGTTATCTAGTTTTCACGTTTGTCCTTTACTCGTGTTATTACCAATTAACCATTTTAGGATGTCATCTTAGCATTTAATAGTTATATGTATAAAATTATGAATTCTCAACTTATTCCTACGAGTCTACATATGTGTATATTTTTATTAAGTTATACCACCTTTAATTAGCTTAATTATGACATTAAAGTTAAGTCATTTCCCAGTTACCAAACTGTTACTTATAATTGTCTATTTATTCATTTATATAACTTTATTTTGCATTTATTCCATCTATATTTTAGCCCATATCTGGAAGACATATATCTAAAGACTAGATATTAGGATTATGTTGTGTAGTGGGCCACATTATAGACCTACGTGCTATAGCACATGTGATAATATGTAATGGGCCTACTAAACCTCTCAACAGCCGCACGTATATAAGATTATCTATAGTGGTTCTATCTAACCTCCCCATGGCTACACTAGAATGGTAATCAAATATAAGGAGCAACAATATGATTTATATACACTAACCACAAAGGTCTGAATCCTGATAATAAATGTCTTAATGCTGACCACAAAAGTCTCAATACTAACCATGAATGTCTCAATCTCATAATCTAAAAATTTGTAATTAAGCACCGAAGTGCCCTAATAGCTATTATTCCTTAATTGATTAGATAACATGTCCAGTAGGTTGTCTAATATATATAAACCATTATACTTTCAATCTAGTTACTTATCACTACGTGATTCTTAGTTACAACTTTGGTTGCTTTACAATGTTTAGTCAACATCAATTATGTATCTCATATCACGAGTCTTACTATGCACATTGCCACTCCCAATTGACATTCCATATTAGTGTACTCATACAACTATTTTAAATATATACATTGCCATAATCATTTACCATTCACAAGCTAGTCACTACCATTCATATAACATTACACATTATCACCAATGTATATATGTACATACATATTATGCCTTAAATATGTGCTCACACATGCATTTCTATTCTATACATTACACATACATCATTTCAAGCTGCTAATAATGCACACTCTTAATATAGTTTACAACAATTCATTTTAAGCAATTACATTTCAATTTGCTTCCATTATACAATAAATTGGAAAATTCCCACCATGTCTCTAAAACTCTATATCATGTTCACTAATTTCAACCTTTTGTATTTAACCCTTTTTCCTTTGTTTTTCATTTTGTCAAGTTTATTATGTTTCTTTAAACCTTAAAATACCTTAATAACAAATTTTAGGGTTATCCTAACCTATAAATAACTAAAACTGTCAATGCACATCATTATGTAATTTGTACAAATAATGCTTTGAGGCATATATTTTATCAAATACACTTATAGAGATGCTTTATAACATCTTGGTATCGATTATGGCTTTTCCTCACCTTGGTTCTCTTTCCTCCCTATGTTCTCTAATTTCCATAATATCTCAAAAATTAGAAAATTTCATAAAAAGATATGTACACATCAAAATTTGAAAATAAAAGCATAACTGTAATCTAAACCATCTATAATTACCTAGAAAAATAATTGATATGCACTTGGGGGCCCTGTTCAGTTTAAGGTTCAAAACCCTAAACTTGTCTACCTTCAATTTCCCCTTAAAATCATTTTTTGTTTTTTTTTGCAAAATTGATGCTAGAATCAGGCTCTAGGCACTTTAAAGATTAGTTTCCATATACTATTCGAAGGATTTTAGGATGAAATAAGGAAGAAATGAAGAAAAATAAGGGAGGAGAAAGTGTGAGTATGGCATTGGCCTTGGTGGATTTAGGGGGAACAAATGGCTTGAATTAGATCATGTACATGCATTCATATAATCCACCTTTTATATTATGAAGATGGGTGGCTATGATCGCACAATGTTGTGATCGGATGACCCCAGTTAAATATTTATAGTTTTAAATTTCAAAAGTATAAAATAAATACTAGAGGTCTCTAAAAATCATTATCTTAGTGCCAAAAATTAAAGAACTACTTAATTAAAGGATGCCTAAAATCTTGGG
This sequence comes from Hura crepitans, assembly GCA_948208565.1. Classification (NCBI taxonomy): domain Eukaryota; kingdom Viridiplantae; phylum Streptophyta; class Magnoliopsida; order Malpighiales; family Euphorbiaceae; genus Hura; species Hura crepitans. The sequence continues at coordinate 9,036 of CANXYI010896294.1, forward strand.
TAAAAATTACAAAGGGAACTTGGTTAACTATTCACTCGTCTAATTAAGAAATTTCGATTAAATACCAATCAACCTCAGAAAACTCCAATTCCACCATCATTAAACTTTTTAGAAATTTTTACCTTTAGGGTATGCTATTTTCATGTTAGTTCAAGCACACCTAAGCATTTCCAGGCACGATGTAAACTAAGGTCACTATTAACTAAATATCAATGAAAAATAATTTATTGGTTTAATGAAAAGAGCTAGTTACTTCATTTTAATCATTATTTTTCCATCAAAATTTTATGACTAGTACTCCCCCTTGGCCTCCTCAACATAAACTGATTACTTAGGAAACACTATTCATGCTACAAGAAGTACTATTCACAAAACTAGAGTTCTCAAGTGTTACAATTCCTTCCCCTCTTAAGAAATTTCATCCTCAAAATTTACCTAGTTTGAATAGCTATGGATATTGTTCTCTCATCTACTATTCATTCTCTCATGTTGATTCTTGTGACCCGTGGTGCTTTCATAACACTTTTGCCAATGGAATTATTTTGTTGCGTAGCTCTTTTACTTCTTAAGCATAGATTTGGATTGGTTCCTCTTCAAATGATAAGTCTAGTTGTGCCTATATTTCTTCTACTAAAAGCATATGTGAGGGGTCTGATCTATATTCTCTCAACATTGATACATGGAACAAATCATTAATTTCTTATAGTTCTAAAGCAATGCTAGTTTATAAGCTACTGGTCTAACCATTTCAATCACCTCTTAAGGACTGATTAATTTGCTACTTAACTTGCCCCTCTTCCCAAATTGAAGTATCTTCTTCCACAATGATACCTTTAGAAATACCTTGTCTCAGACTTCATATTTAATGGGCTTTCTCTTCAAATTAGCATAGGACATCTATCTATCTGTTGCTACTTTCAATTAATCTCTAATGATTCTAACTTTTTCCTTTGCATCATTAATCAAGTCTAGACATATTAGCTTGGATCCCTTAACTCTATGTAGTAAAATGGGGTTTCACATTTTCTCTCATATAGTGCCTCATAAAGTGCCATTCCTAAGCTTTCCTAGTTGCTATTATTGTATGCAAACACTACTAATGATAGGTACCTATCCCAATTACCTTTGAACTCAATAGCATAGCTTCTCAATAGAAATTAAATGTAAATCTTGGGTAGGGATCTAATATAATGGATGTTGGAAATCCATGTAACCTAACAATTTCATCGATGTATGGCTATGTAAGCTTTACTAAGGAATAGGCCATTTGCACTAGGTAGAACAGTCTAGAAGAAACTAAGTATTCAACCATCACTTGCTGATAGGTGAGATAATTAGTCATGTACTCTGCAATATCCTTTTTCATTCTTGGCCACTAGTAGTAAGGTTTCAAGTCTTGATACATTTTTATACTTCTTAATTACATGGCATATGGAGCATTATGTGCTTTCTACAATATTTGTCTCTTGTTGTCCTCTCTATCGGGTAGACATAGTTTGAAACTCTCTACTAAACTCCTGAAGAAATTCAATAAGTGAAGCACTTCTCACTAAGTCACCCATCCTAGAATTGTTCTAGGTGTGCACTCCTTAACACTTAAGGACTATTTAAAAATTTATTACATATTGCATAGATTCTTAGTCCAACCCTTAAACATGTTCATATATGGTATGATAAACTTAAAACCCATTTACAGACATACTACATGTTTCAAAAAATTGGGTAGCACAATGGCTACCTGGTGACATACCAAATTTTTTTCCACCTATAAAAGCTATAACATCCTAAAACCCAATAAATAATTGGTTCAGATATAAGATGCCACAAGCAATATCTCTCACCTGATTCGATTGCTAGATCTAAATGAAAGATATCATGCTAACTTAGTTAACTTACCATTATTAATTTTAACCACCTATCTATAATCATATAATCTAAAGCCCATTATTTATCTTATACATAAGTGCTAATCTAATAACATTACTCATCTGTGTACATGTGTTGCTAAATTCAAACTTATTAACTTACACTGCTTTGCTTAAGGTTATTAGTTATGCACTAGCAAAGCCAGTACGCTGAGCAATAATGCTCAGTGGTGTATTCAATGAAATTTACGTGAAACATGCAAGCTTATAAGCATGCATCATAAATACAACAACATTAACAATTTATAACAATCTTATATCACAACACATAAATATTTATAAGATATCAAGTTTAATGTATTCTCAACGTTGTAACATATGTTCACACAACATAAATAAAATTTTTCCCATTCCTAATCAATCTTATTATACATTAACCAGTGTATCTTACAGTCCAATTAAGTTCACCCAGATACATTATAATACTTCGAAATAATGCCAAGTACATTATAAGTTCATCACACTCATTATTATTCACATTCCTTTATGTCATTCTATTTGAGGCCCATACTGCAAAGACTACACTTAAAGACACTAGATAGTGGGATCCAGGTAGTGTAGTGGCCTACATTTTGGACCTTGATAACTACACCTACCTTGTCTGATAGCAGTGATTAGTACATATGTACCTCTCAATACCAGACTAGCAGAGGCTAGGGATTAGTCTTGTAGACCTCCCAACATCTGTAGGGGAGATCAGGGATCAGCCCATTGGGACCTCCCAATATCCCAAATTAGCATGTTTATTACATCAATGATAGATAGTAGCGATTAACCTTGTAGGACCTCTAAATATCCATAAATAAATCAAATGGATGGAAGGATCAGCTTGCATTGACCTCTAAATGCCTGAATGTGTAAGGCTTAATATTAAAACCTTAATAGCTGCACCCACCATCAAACATCATAGGCAATACCCTTAGATGACCAAAACCCCTAGTAGTTGCTAATTCCTTAGTTGACCGGTTAACCTATCCAGTGGGTTTTTGACTGATATGGGCCAAATCTTAATCACCAATTAATTTATACAGTTATAGGTCATTTCTATTATTATGAAATCATTTATGTATTATAGTTATAGGCAGTTGTGCACTTATGCATAGTCCCTAAATACAAGTCACTTTACGAGCAAAATATTATTCATTTGGTCAACTTCATAATTTCCATTCTCAAGTCATCCCATGAAATTATCTATTTTGTTTACATCGATAATTTTGCATAGTTGTTATTGTTATTTCCACATTTCCATATCATTATTATTATCATATGTAATTGCATTCTCACATCTAAAACATTCATGCACATACACCTATAGCATGCCATACTTTCATAAAAAATATGATCACTTCCACATGTTGTGTACACTTAAAATAGATGACCACCTTTAACCTATACAACATATATTTATCATTCCTTATTTTCATTTCATTAGTCATAAATAATATATTATTAATTTTAATTTAATCAATATCCCTAAAATTATCTAACATAAATTTTATATATTACCCTCAATTATTATTTTAATTATTCAATAATTTCCCATTAATTATCTTTTATTGTTACTTTAGTCCTTCAATTGCCACATATACATTTATTTACTTCTACTTTTACTCATTATTCCATGTCACATTTACTTAAACAAATAAAATTTTCATTATACAATAAATACCATTTTAAACAATAACCAACTATATTTTAATATAATACTATTTTTATCTATTAATTTCCTTTAACAATATATATACTTATTGCAACGCCCATAATTTGAGGCTTTGTTAATAGTGCCATAGGGTCCAAAAACTATGCTAGGGTTACCGAGTCACTTGCAGGTGGACCAAGGCAGTGGCACTAGTCATAAAACTTTGAGGGGCTTTATGTTGATGAAACGTTGAAATTTAATAACTTAGCAGAACTAATAATTCATTTTAAATAATAAGGAATGCATCTATGCAATAAAAATTTTTCAAGTTGGGATTGACTCAGCATATGCCTGGATGGACTTAAAAATAGCGGACCCTAAAGCTCAAAAATTCCATTGGATCCACTAATGAAAGAATTTTAAGATTTCGAGGTTGTTTGCAAATTCTAAAAATTTTCAAGGTTAGCACGTAAATTAAGGAAGTTTGAAAACTATCTTATCAATGGAATCTAGCCACAAAAATTTATAAGTAGGAAGAGAGGATTAAAATATGAATTTTAAAATGAACGACATATTTTTTTAAGGTCCGAGTGAATAACTGTGAACTTTTTAAATTTGCTAAAAAATTTAGATGGTTCGAGATATTTGGGATCACCCTTGACATGTCAAAATGGGACCCACCTTATGCCAAATGGCCAAGGAGGCTTGCCAAGTGGCAAACCACACTTGACAAGTGGATTTCCACTTGGAATGAAGAAAACTCTTCTTCGTCCTTTTCCTTGCTATTATTGACACTAAGGGAGAAGAAATCTGGCCATAACTTTCTTATCTCTTCACCAAAATGAGTGATTTCAGTTGCTAAATTCAATTTTATCTATTAGGCACCATAGGTAAAAAGAATCAGGTAGAAAAGACTTCTCAATTAGAAGATAAAAATCATCAAAGTTTACTAGTTTAGATAGTCTAGAGAAGTGACCCTTAGCTGAGTTCTTAGCTGATTATCCTTCTTTCCTTGGGTTGTTTGGCTACTATTTAATGCTAAAACCTATCTAACACTTATGTGATTATGTGTGTTAGGTGTTTATGGTAATTGGATGGTAGCTTGAGGTCCACATAGGGAGAGGGAATCCACCATACAAGATTGATAGCTTGGGATTCTTGTGGATTTGAAGGACTTCTTTCACAAGTGAACTTCAAGCCTTTTGTTCATGCATTAAGGTGCCTAAGATGATGAATAATAATTTGGGATGGCTAGAATGTTGATCTTATGATTAATTTCTTCCATGGTAGTATTGATTAAGTGAGAACTTAGTGAATTAGGGAGATATGTTTCAAAGATCTTAAAAATTTAGCTCTATTTGCTTGCTAATTTTTATGGTTATGGATGCTTGGCTTGGATGTATAATGGCTTGAATATGGATAAATGATCTCTTGATCTCCTAGAGTAAGAATAATGGCAATGGTGATTAGAAAACACTATGAATAGTAGCTTTAATATTTGTACCTGAGAGCTACCATGAGTGTATTCTTTGAGTGATACTTTGTAACCTATGAAAATTTGCATAAAATTAGGTGTGTATATGTGCAACTACATTCATGGAATACCCATATGGATGAATATTAATCTAATGTGAAAAAGGAATGTAATCTTATGTCATTTTCCTTTGGTGCCCGAAAGCATGTTAATGGCATTATGGCATGAAATTTAAGCTTATTAAAGTGTTAGGCAAGTGATTATAATGGCTATAATTAGCTTATAATGACCTTGAATTGAACAATGCATATGACATATTGATAGATGAAATATACTTTGGGGATGTGTCTTTAAATGACTAAGAAGGTGGAACTAAAACATAAGTTGATGGCTTAGAATAATGGATTGAAAAGGAACTTATATTGTTCTATGAAAATTAAACTTTTCCTTATGCCTTTGGTGCTAGCATTGATACATATGTATGAATGGCAATTATGCCTATTGTTTGGCCTTAGAAGTGACCTAGATATGTTTGGCTTCGGGCCTATGAGTGTTGTTAATAAGAGGTTGAAAACTGTGTTAAAATTGGACTTAAAATAGTCCTAGAATTGTGTTTTGAAAAAGTGGTTGGAATGACCTGTAACTGTCTAGTTGACCATTGCCTGAACTAAAAATGTCATTGGACAGAAAGTGTTAGTTTCTTGAGAACTAATGCTATAATAAATTATGACCTATTAAATCTTTTATATTGGCAATAATAGGATTGAAAATTATTTTGGGATTTTTACCCGGTAGAGCCTAAATATGGCTATACTAGATTGGCTAAAAAATAAATTGTGTGATAAAATTTATAACTGTCTATTTTTTTTAATATAAATGTTATAATAATATCTTTAGTTAATAAATAAACTTAAAATGAGCTACTTAACCAATTAGTTAGGCACCTACTGGATGGGTTGATTAATCAACTTAGGGTTTTTATAGTTGCTAGTTGTCCAAAGTTCAGGCAGTAAATTTTATTGGTGGTTAGAGAGGTTTACGGGCTAATGTCCATTATGTCCAC
>CANXYI010896298.1:0-13597 GCA_948208565.1 Hura crepitans
ACTATATAGAAATTTTTACAATGAATCATACTATTATCAATAGTATACAAAGAAAAATCCTTATTTCTTGTTTGTATGACATCCCCTATGGTAAGAAGTTTATGAGTTAAAATTTGGACTATCCATGTAACTAAAAACCTAAAGCTCAATAACATTGTTCAACATTTCATCATTGAGAAATAAGGTATAGTCTTTCAAGCATCTGTCTCTGCTTTGAGGGCCTTTAATAAACATCTCTTCATAAATCCCAATCAATACCATAACAGGTGGTTGCCAACAAAAGGCCATGGTGTCACATAGTATGGCAAGATGTTTGTAATTCACATAAGATCTATCAAAAGATATCTATAATTCATATAAGGTCTATCTAAGGATGTTTGTAATTCATATAAGATTGATTTGTAGACATCTATAATTCATATAAGATCCATCTAAAGATGTTTGTAATTTATATAAGATCTATCCGAAGATATGATAACCCTTACCTCGTCCAGTAAGGACTAATGTATTGCCTTGATCAAGTGATTGTTGCTTTCCTTTCCTATCTAGATCTTTGGTTCTCACAAAGCTTGTTTACCTTACCTTGTTAAAAAACCCTTTTCTTGCATTTTGAAGTGTCATCGTCAAAGGCATGGTCTGTGAGGACTCCTTTTCTCATGCTATTGTGGTCCATATGGACTTGGTATAGTGTATGGCTCATATTTGCTTGACAAATGTCCATATGGATGTACTTAAAAAGTGGTCAGTATGGACCTCGATCTTAGATTCATCTATTTTGAGGTCCATGCAGACATCCTCACGTGTTTAGGATTCCTTATCCTTGTAATGTTAGGAATAGTATTATTTCATTACCTATAAATACCATCTTTTTTAAGCTATTCAATTTGTCTTCATCTTGTCTCTTTCTTTTAGCCATCAACTGTCTCAAGTTTTGGATTCCAAAGTCACTTGGAATTCTCTAATTCTTGCTCCCTTTTCTACTCTTAGATTTTTTAGGAAGGTTAAGATAGACCCTAATTTTCTTTATGCTACCCTTCACTAGTGGGATCCCCATTTTCATGTATTCACCTTCTATCATCAAGAGATTGTTCCCACACTTAAGGAATTTGCTGCTATCACGAACTTTGACATTTCTCTAGATATTACTTTTACGGTGCCATCTTTCGATGATTATTACTAAGGCTTTTACCCTTTATAGCTCAAAAGATTATCATAGGTATAGGTCTAATTTCTTTATAGACAATTCTTGATTTTACTAATTGGCTTTTACCTGGTTCTATGGAATATGTTAAATGTGTCCTGTTGTGTATACTTGGTGACCTATTGGTTGTCACTTATAAGGACAAGCGCTATAATTATAAAGTGCTTCAAATTACGACTGGATATTGTTTTAGAAATAATCCTTTTGCGGTTATAGTGGCTGAGAATATCCAAGGGTTGGATGCCTTAAAGAAAGGTGACATCAATTTCTTAGTTGGAAGTTCTTTGCTCTTATAGGTTTGTTCCTTTGCTAAGAAAGCTCATTTGGATTTTCCCTCTAGCTTTTGTTTTCTTTACCTTAATTTTTGCTTAGCATACCTATGATGGTTTTCACACTAGCGAGTTTGCCTAACTTTTTCTTAGGTAGTCCTTTTCAAATTTTCAAACCTAATGACCCTTTTTTTAAAATTTGGTTGCAAGAGAAATTAAAGTTGTTTGCCATGCCTCTTAAGAAGCTAGGGATCAAGTATGCCTCAAATCATTATTGTGAAAAAGTGAATTAAGAGAAAGTTCAGCACATTAGAGCTGTGGACTATATAGCTTAGTGGTGTTACCGAGATTCAATGGATGTGTCTTTGGTGAAAGATTTCTCTCTTTTCTTTATCTTATCACTCAGGTTGTGTTCCATTAATTGGCTTGAGGCATGCAACAACTTATGTTCCTTATTAGATTTAGCAATAATTCAGCTTGATACATTGAGTCCCTCCTGAACTTTTAGGCTTTCAAAGTGGATGCTTGGCATAACATTTCTTGTGTTCTTACCTAGACTTATGGAGACATTATTCTATGCTATAGCATGTGTCTGATTATAAAGCTAGTAATACAAGTATAAATAATCATTACAATAATTAGACTATTAGTACATTAAGAGACATTAAGACACTTGTACCAATGAGAAAGAATAAAGATACATCTTCTACATTTAGAAAGAAACCTTATATCTAGACTCTTTAGAGTTTAGTTATTTGTATGATATTTCTCACTAGATGGAAGTTTGCATACTAATGATCATAACCAAGCATTTCTAACATTACTTGTAATTGAAATTAAACTACTTAATCTTTGTAAACATATTAGTTTCCCTTTTAATAATAGTACCATTACCAATCAACCTTGGCAGGTTTTCTTGATTGGATATTTTCTCTTTGATCCCTTAATTTTTGCATAAAGTGCCTATTTTAGGTTTTCACCTAATTAAGGTGTCCTCATTTTTGCCTGAGCTGCCTCTTTTTTAGGATTTTTAACTTAGTGGGCTCATTTTTTTATTTATTTATTTTTAGTAGAAGTACTTTTTCAATCTATCCATGTTTGGGGGTTCTCATTGCCTTCTAAATAAGAGAATTTGACACCTCTGTGCTTGATTACTTTTTCCACCATGTATAAACCTTCCCATTTGGGCTTAAATTTTCCTCTAGGGTTTATTAGCAAGGGCCTAGTTTGTTTCAAGAGAAGATCACCTTCTCTAATGAAACTTGGTCTGACTTTCTTATTATAGGCTTTAGCAAGATTCTTTTTAATAGCTGCATATGATGTAGAGCTTTCACCGATTTTTCATCAACTAACACCAGTTGTTTGTATCTAGCCTTTACCAATTTAGCTTTTGAAACTTCTACTTCTAAGACTACCCTCAATAAGAGAACCTCAATTTCTACTGGTAATACAACTTCTAATTCATATACAAGTAACTAGGTGTGGTGTTTGTTAAAGTTCTAACAATCGTCCTATAGCCCTAAAGTGAAAATGGCAACATTTTCACCCAGTCCTTATAGGTAACCATCATTTTCTATAAAATTTTCTTGACATTTTTATTAGCTACTTGTATTGCACCATTGGCTTGAGGCTTATAGGGGGAAGATTTATGGTGCTTAATCCCATACTTTTGTAAGAGCTATTTGGTTTTGCCTTGAAATTGTACTCTATTGTCTGAAATCACTTGTTATGGTAGCCCATACTTACATATGATATTTCTTTCAATAAATTTAGCCATCTGCCTTACCCTTAATTTATTGAAAGATTTAGCTTCCACCTATTTTGAAAAGTAATCGATTGCCACTACTATGAACTTATGACCTCTTGTAGTTGACGCCCTTATTTCTCTTATTATGTCAATTCCCCAAGTAGAAAATGGCCATGGAGAAGACAAGTTAGTTAATTTTATTAGTGGTAGATGACTCAGATTGGCATATATTTAGCACTTGTGGCATTTTTTTGACAAAGCTATAATAGTCCATTTCTGTGGGTAACTAGTAGTACCCATGTCTCATGATTTTCTTTGCTAAGTTTCTTCCATTCATATGCAGACCACACACACCCCTTGTGTACTTTTGCTAGTATCTTCTAAGCTTTTATTTCATCTACACACCTGAGTTAGATACCGTTGAAGTGCTTTTTGTATACCATTCCATAAAAGGAGATTACTTGAGTAGATAATTTTCACATGACCCTTTTATCCTTTTTAATTGCACGTTCTGGGTATTCTCTAGTCTCCAAGTATGTTTGAATGTCATGGTACCAAGGCAAGTCACAGTTCAATTTTACCATTATATTGCTAACTATGACTATGTGTGTTTGAAATCTTAACTTAGTGAAGTATATTGACTTAGGAAAGTCCTTCTTAGTATGATCAACTATTGACATTAGGGTTGCTAAGGTGTCAGCTACTTGATTCTATTCCCTTAGATGGAAGGTGCACCTATCAAATGCCTCTAACAAATATGTGACTATTATAATAGACTTGCTGAGTTTCTCATCTTTGACCTCCCAGTTACCTTTTGCCTATTATATTACTAACATGAAGTCCCTATACACATCAACTATCTTTGCCCCAAGTTGGAATAGGATCTCAATACCATGGATGTATGCTTTATATTTATCAACATTGTTAGTGGCCAGAAATTCCAACTTCCTAGTAAAGAACAGCTACTCATTTTCTATACTGATAACTAACGCACCAGTAGTTGCTTCTTTTTGGTTTACTGCCCCATCAAAGAACATTTTCCATCTTTCTTTAGATATTGCCCCTAAGTATTTATCCAAAAATTCAAATTCTTTATCTTTACTCTCAATTGGTTGCTGCATAAGAAAGTTGACTATTGCTCGACCTTTGACTATCTTCTTGGTCACATAGGAGAAGTTGTAGTAATAAAATCCATCTGCCCATTTTGCCTACTAGAGATGGCACGGTCTGTAGATACCTTAAAGGGTTTTATCTTGCTATGGCCTCTATTTTATATGATTGAAAGTAGTGATGGAGATTCTTAGGAACCTAGATTGCTCCTAAGCATATCTTCTCTACTTCTTCATACTTATGCTTAAATGAGAGTAGCTTCTTACTTAAGTAATAGATTATGTATTCTACTCCAAATTCATCTACTTTTACAATGAGGGTCCCTATAAAGGTTTCTTCCTCTATAAGGTATAGGACTAAAGTTTTCCCTAGTTTAGGTGCCTTTAAGACTGGAGGCATGGTTAGGTATTGTTTGATAGCTTCAAATGCTTTCTGGCAATCATCATTCCATTCATTCGACTGACCCTTCCATAGTAGCTTGATTATGGGTTCACAAATAGATGTGAGCTTGGTTATGAACCTGCTAATATACTGTAATTTGCCTAAAAATCCTTTACCTTCCTTTTTTTCTTGGGGAATAGGCATTTCCAAGATTTCCTTCACCTTATCAAGATTTACTTTAATATTGTTCTTATTGACCACAAATCCTAATAATTTCCTTAACATTACTTCAAAGACACACTTTTTAGGGTTAAGTCTCATGTTAAATTAACTTAACCTTCTGAAGAACTTTTCTAGTGCTTTGAAATGTCATTCCCTTTCTATGGATTTTACCATCATATCATCGATGTAAACTTCTACCTCCTTCTACATCATGTCATGGAATAGTTTAGTGGCCATTCTTTGGTATATTGCTCTTGCATTCTTTAATCTAAATGGCATTACTTTGTAGTCATAAGTCCCCTATTCTATTATAGAGTCATTTTACACTTGTCTATCACCTTTATAAGGATTTGGTTATACCTTGAGAATCCATCTACGAAAGAATAAATGGCTGTCGTGGTTGCACTATCCATTAACACTCTAATATAAAGTAAAGGGAAGTCATCCTTGGGGTATGCATTATTCAAGTCTCAATAATCCACACACATCTTAACCCTTTTATCTTTTTTTGGCATAGGGATGATGTTGGCTAACCATGTGGGGAAGACTATCTCCTTAATGAACTTAGCCTTAAGTAACTTAATAACTTCTTCTTTAACCTTCTCGGCTTATTCTAGTCTCATCCTCCTAAGCTTTTTATAGACTGGAGTAATGTGGTCATAAGTTGGGATGGTATGTTTGACTACCTCTCAATCAATGCCAGGCATGTCTTCATAATTCTAGGCAAAGATTTTTTCATAATTTTTTAGTAATTTCTCAAAATTTTCTCTTTCCTTAGCAATAGTATCATACATAATTAATATATTTTTAGGATGTTTATTTGTGCCAAGATTAAATAAGTTAGTTTTAATACAATTAATGTCAAAGATGCTTATGTAATGATCATTTAAATGTATGTTGCCATTAGGAAAAACATCACATAAATAAGCAAACTCTTTATTAATTTTATTGGAAAGAAAATTGTTCACCTCAAAGAGGTTAGGTAAATGTAATTCATCAAGAAATAATTCATTATCTAAATCAAGTACATCTTTGCTATAGTTGGGTAGATTTCTTTGACAACTGTGATGGTTAGAAAGATCTCTTCTACCCATTGAGTCTACTTTAAATCCCCTAACTCCCTATTGATGACATTTACAAAGATCTTAAATCTAGGCTTATAGCAACCAACTATTATTGTTAGCTCTAGAAACCCATTATACTTTGTTTTCCCTTGCTTCTCGAAATGGATAGTCAAGCTATTTGCTTTTTGCTTTAGGCTACCTTTTAAACTTGGGTTATATCCTATCCCTTTAGTATATTTTTGACTCTTAGTCTTTAGTGGCTCTGTTATCCCTTAAAGGTTATCACCTAGCCTTGCCCCTGGGAGGAAGTTTATCTTTTAAATGATTTTGGATACTGTGAGGTCTATATAATCTTCATATAAGCTTGCAATATGAAACCCATTGAATGGTTGGTTCATAATGGCAAGGGTAGATACTACATTGTCAACTTTAGCCTTGATTATGATTATGCTACCTTTATAAGGGAATTAGATCATTTAGTGTAGCATAAATAGTACTCCTCCCAGCTTGTGAAATCAAGGTCTTTTGAGTAAAACTGAGAATGTGGTCGAGATGTCGATGATTGTAAACTTAACATTATCAATAATAGGCTCCACCTGGATTTTAGTAGCGAAGGATCTTTTAGCCTACCTTTTTGTATCATCTTAGGCTTTAGTGGTGACATTATAAGGCATTAAATCTTCCTTTTTTATACCCAGTCCTACCAAGATCTTAACAGGGCATACACATAATAATGAGCCATCATTTACCACAACACATCCTATCTTTTTCCCATTCACTTAAGCTTTAATAAAGAGAGGCTATTTATGTTCCCTTTTTTCTAAGCACAAGTCTTCATCTAAAAAAGTGATAAGCTAGTTCTCCCAGTTTTCATGACTTGAACCAGTTTAATAGGGTTAGTGGTAGCATTCACTAAAAAATTTCCTATAGCTTCAACCACTTTCACTTGTGTGCTTCGGAGGATATTAGCAAGTTTCAGATGCTGATATAGGCAAGTGTCTTCTTTAGTTGTTTGAGTACCCATTGTTCTCATCATTTTTGACTTCAGTCTCTTTTTCAAAAAGGATCTGACCATTTTTCTCAACTCTTTCCACCATTTCTCCCTCAACCTTAACTTGTTCTCTTTTACCCTCTTTGAGATCTTCATCAAAAGATCAAACCTAAAAATTTCATACTCTCTCTAAGCTCACTTTCACTCTCACTATTCCAAAAATGGGTTAAAAGAATAGCCTCACTCACTCTTACCCCCTCACTTATCTCATGGTCAAAACCATAGATTATAATGCCTATGTTTTGAGGCTCTATGAATAGTGCCACTGGGTCCACGAATTGTGCCCGGGGTGTCGGGTCACTTACACATAAATCAGGTAGTGACACTAGTCATGAAACTTCAAGGGGCTTTTAATTTGATGAAAAAGGAAAAATTTAAAAATTTAGTAGAACCAATAATTTATTTCAGACTATAAGCTACCCCTTTGTGTAATAAAAATTTGATGGGCTAGGAATGACTAGGGATATGCTCGGACGGATCGAAAAATAGCAGACCCTTAAGCTAAAAAATTCCATTGAGTCTATTGATGAAAGAATTTTTGAATTTTGATGTCATTTTCAAATTCTCATCATTGTTTAAATTAGCAAGCAAATTGAGGAAGTTTGAAAATTGCCCTATCGATTGAATTTGGTTGCAAAAATGTATGAGCATGTAGAAGGGATTAAAATATAAATTTCAAAACAAACGGTGTAATTTTTCAAGGTCCGTGTGAATTTTGGTGAATTTCTAAAATTTTATCAAAAAATTGAGCCGTTTCGGGATAGCTTGAGTGGCTGTGGGACCCACCTATGCTTGGACAACTAGCCTAGGGCCATATTAAGTGGCAAAGCCACTTGACAAGTGGACTTTTCCACTAAATAAAAGGTAAACAAATTTTTCTTCTTTTTGCCTAGGAGATGATGCCACAATAGTTTAGAGGGAGGGTTTCATCTTTTTCCTTCAGTCCTTTCTAAAAATTATGGGTTCCTTAATTTAGTTTAGGATGTTAGGGAAATCCAAAAAAAGAATTATGGTCAAAAGAGTCTTCAGTTATTAATTAAAATTCATTGAAGTTTATTGGATAGATGTAGTCCAACAGAGTGCTAAAGGTGAGTTTCTTGCCTTTCCTTAAAGTTTCCTTGGAATTTCTTAGTTGCAAATTATGCCTAGTAGTGCCTAACACCTAAGGTTATGTGTGCAGATTGTGTTTGAGTGGAATTGAAGTAAAAAGGACTTGAAGGAAGAGAGAAAGAGCTTCCGTGGATGGCTTAGAATAAAGGTTTTGGCAAGTTGGAAGTGGTGTCTTTAAGAGTTAAGTTGATTCTAGTAATTTTCTCATGACTTTTGATCTCTAAGAGGGCTAGAAATGGGTTTTAAGGGTGTGCAATTTAGTGGCATGTATGGGTACTTCAAGGTTCTAGTGAAATCCTTTAGGTTTAAGAAGAAATGGGACATGGAAATGGGTAGGATGTGATGAGAATTAGTTTTGCATGTGTGAGTACATTGGTTGGCTGAGAGCTTTGGCTTGGGTAAGGGCTTATTTAGTTGCTAAATTTATTAAAGTACAAGTGCAAATTCATTTCTATGGCATGTGATTGTATGTGTATATGTGTAGTTGTTATTTTAGCATGTGCAAGAATGGAAATATTTATGAATTAATGAGAAATTACAAGTATGGCATTAGGCATGTGTGTATGGCTAAGAGCTATCTCATACTTGTGTATGTGTATGGTTTGTTTTAGGTGATCCTAAGTAGTGTTTGAGGTTGATAACACATGTATATTGAGCCTATAATGTATGAATTATTGATTTACATATAATTAGTTTGAAAAATGCATGGAGGTAGGGAAGGCTAGTGGTAGTCGAGGCATATAATAGGCCTTTGCTACATTAAATGGCATGGAAATCTAAACGTATATGTGTAAGTGTATTTAGGCTATGGATAAATGGATGTTTCTATAATAAACACCATGAGAATGCATGATTAGGGCTATTGGTTAGTTGTACCTGAGAGATAGCTTAAGGAAAATGGCATGACAAAGAGGATAATATGAGTACCATGTTATGTGTACTAAAGCATGATCATGAAAGCATGAATAGCTTAATTATTGTTGGCATGAATATAGCTAAGGTATACTTTAAAATGGCATAAAAATCTAGGTAAGAAGTGACATGAAATAACACTTGAAAATGACCTTAGAACTAAAGTAGCAATCAAGTATAAAAAGTGGCATGTAAGTTTGCCTATAAGGGTTATGGCTTGTAAGTGAGAATTATGTTCATTTGTGCACCTTTGATGGCTATATTTTGTAATGGATGGTAATGGCATTTTAAGCTGTATATTGGCCTTGTATTTGGCCTATGATTTATTAGCTTAGGGCTTATAAATTAGATGTGAATAGTATTAAAAATTGCACTAAAAAATAAGGTGAAATGGTCCTAAAAAGCTTAGTGAATCCTTTCTGAAATGACCTGCAACTGTCCTAAAATAACCATTACCTAAACCAATAAATACCTTAGAAAATAAATGGCATAAAATTGTGAAATACTTATGGGATAAAATGTAGCATAATATCTCATAATTATTAGCAATTTAATCCTTGGATATTTTTCTGATGATCCACTAGGTACAGCCTATTTATGGCCATACTAGACCGAGCTAAATTCCCACTGTGCTATAAAAAATTATAACTATCTATTTTTAAGTTTATAATATTATAAAAGGTTAATCACTAAACAAATGGACACATATTAAGTTTAAATGGCCCATTAGATAGGCACCCACTGAATGGGTTGACTAGTCAACTTAGGAATCCTTAGCAATTGCTACACTGTCTACTTTTCAAACAGGGCTAGTACAGTGGCATAGATCCCTATTAGGGCCACTGTACTAGTCTATTGGAAAGAAAAATTTCTATCCTTGCCACTTGATGCTAGAATTGATATTGTCAGTGCAATAGTTTAGGTCTTAAAGGCCACTACACTAGTCTGTTGGACAGACCAGCCTGCTGGGCAGACACAACCACTTTATCACTGATCTCTTAAATGATGCTAGTGTAATGGCAAAAGTCCCAAAGGGCCACTTCACTATTCTATTGTACAAACCAATCCACTGGGTAGGTAACTCCTCAATATTTATACCTTGCGTGCTAGAATTTAACTGAGTTGGTGCAGCGGCACAGGTCTAGAATGTAGACCACTACACTAGTTTATTTTCCCTCTAGATCCAGTGTCTGTCAGTGTTATCTCTTAAGATAGGCTAGCTGAAACAATTAAGTAAGATTAATATAATTCACATATGGCTATAAAATATAACATAGGAGTATTTTGGTAATTTTCCATTGATACTACTTAATGGCTTAAATTGTAAAGATTACACAAGTAATGAATAATAATGATCCTAAAACATAATTTACATGAATTATAGTGATTAATTGGATAATTTATAGATAGAAACACCTTAGGGGTAAAATGGTAATTGTATATGTTAGTTTTCTAAATTGAACTAGGACATCAGAACAAGATAAAAATAGGAGTATTATGCATGGGTAAACTACTAGACATATTTTAAATGCTTAAACTCACCATTGAGTATTATATACTCAGCATACCTATTTCGATGTGTAGATAGCAAGAATAGGGATGTAGCCTTGTAAAGCATGTAGGAGAGTTTAGAGGTCCATTTTGAAAAGGTTGATAATATACATCTATATAGATTTTGGACTCTATGTACTTAGGTGGGAAAATGGGTGTGATGTATATAAAGGACATGATGTAATTATATGTATATATAGATAGATTATGCTGTAAATGGTCAATTGTTAATCCTTTTGTGAATGTATGCCTTATGTGGATACTTTGTGAGCTTGAGCTCTATGTGTATTCTTGATTGTCGCCTAAGGCCTGTGATTGTTGTTTGATAGATGTTGATGATAGGATGGTATCTAGGGGACCAGAAAGGTCCATGAGATTTGATAATCTATCATAGAAGTGTTTTATAGGTTTGAGGAAATTTTTGGATTGTGACCAAGGCAACCGTTATACGGTCGAATTTTTAGGACATACCTGACTGTGTTGAAGTCATTCTCTAATAGCATGAACATGATAATTTGAACCTAAATGGACTATAAGAACAAATAGTACTGAGTTTGGAGCCAAATAGAATTGATTAGTATAGCATAAGTGAAAGTTAAACGAATGATCGTAGGAGTATTCAGGATGGGTGACCTGGTGGGAAGTGCACCGCTTATTGGGTTTCTTTGAAATCTAGTAGGGTGTGTTACATTTTGTGGTATAAGAGCATAGGTTATTATTCCCAGGCTAAGTATATGAGTGCAAATATCTAAGTTTTGAATTCCTCTGAATAGTTATGCTGCACGAGGCTATTAACATGTCCTTTTATAATAAAGACATGGCTGAACAGGCAACCAAAAAAGGGCCGAGGGATTGGCTAATTGTGCAACTGTATATATGAGGGGCAGGCAAGGTATCAGTACCTGACCCCAGTAATGCTACATAGAGGCCATGGCTATAAGGGCTAGGCTAACAGTAGGTAGGAGTAACTCCTATCCTAGAATAATAGGAAGTCAAATATGAAAAGGACTTTACTAGACTCTTGAGATATGTTAAAGAGTTCATTCCTAATGATGAAGAGAAATGTAAGAGATTCCTAGCAGGATTGAATGTAGAGTTGAGGATACAAATAGGTAATCCCAAAGAGAGAGATTTTGCAGTACTAGTGTCAGCTGCATACGACATGGAAGAAATGGTATAAGAAAAGAGGGACCTCTTCTAGAGAAAGAGGCATTTCACTATGGGACAATCCAATGCAATTTTAGGTGATGGTAAAAAGAGGAGAGAGGGTTAGTCATAGGCATAGTCTCAGCGTAGGTCCCAGTATTAGATAGGGTATTAGGGGCAAAGATAGGCATAGACCTAGAGGTCAGGATAAGTTTCTATAGACCTTGATCACCTCCTAGGGTTGATAGTACTCCTAGTACAAGGGGTAATAGGAATAGACCTCCCATGTGTGCCATTTGATAGAAAAGGCACTAGGGGCAGTGTAAAGCAGATAAAAGAGGAGAAAGTTTTTAGTGTGGTGCTAGAGACCACTTTAGAAAAGAGTGTCCTTAGAGGCAGGTAGAGAGTGCTCAGACACAGGCATCCAATGTTACACCTTAGAACAAGGGTCAGAGGCAAAATAAAGGAGAGTAACCTAGTGCTAGCCAAAGCACTAGAACTGAGGTTCGTGCTTTAGCCAAGCAGTATGCTATGAGAGCCAAAAAAGAGGCTGCAACACCAGATGTCATAATTGGTATTTTTTTTATTTATTTGATGTTCCAATTTTGGCTTTGATAGACCATGGTTCTACATATTCCTATGTATGTATTGCACAAGTATAAAATAAGCAATTAGAGCTTGAACATGTTGATGTAGACATCAGAGGTAGCAACCCTCTAAGGTAGTGTGTGGTTATGAACAAGGTATATATGCAATGCTTTCTAGTGATTCAAAGGTATAGATTTTCTATTGATTTGATTGATTTGCCTTTCAATGAGTTTGACGTGATCTTAATAATAGATTGGCTGACTGAACATCAAGCCATGATTGATTATAGATATAAAAAGATTACCCTCCAGATTGTAGAGGGTCAGACAGTGATTGTGGATGGTGAGAGAAGTTTTCTAAACAATCTTATCTTTATTATTAAAGCACAAAAACTCGTTCAGAAGGAGTGTGAGGCATATTTGGCCTATGTTATTGATCTAAATACTTCTAACTCTGATTTGGCACATATTCCAATTATTTTTGAGTTTTTTGATGTATTCCCTGATGAGCTACCGGGCTCACCACCTTAGAGGGAACTGGATTTTGAAATTGAGGTATATCCTGCTATTGCTTCAATATTTATTGCTCCTTATAAAATGGCACCTACAGAACTAAAAAAAAACTAAAGGTATAGCTGCAAGACCTATTAGACAAGGGTTTTATCTGACCCAGTGTATCTATTTAGGGGGCACATGTGATGTTTGTAAAGAAGAAAGACTGGTCGCTCAGATTATGTATTGATTATAGGAAGCTGAATAAAATGACTGTGAAGAATAAGTATCAATTACCTAGGATAGATGACCTCTATGATTAGTTGAAAGGGTTATGTGTATTTTCTAAGATTGATATGAGATCTAGGTACCATCAGTTGAGGATTAAAGAGGTTGATATTCCTAAAATTGCCTTTAGAACCTAGTACGGGAATTATGAGTTCTTGGTGATGCCATTTGGGCTCACCAATGCCCTAGCAACTTTCATAGATCTCATAAACAGAATTTTTCAGCCTTATCTAGATTAGTTCATGGTGGTGTTCATAGATGATATCCTCGTGTACTCTAGAAACTAGGAAGAGCATGAACAACATCTCAACCCAGAGAGAGAGATAGTTGCATGCCAACTTAATAAGTGTGAGTTTTAGCTAGGTGAAGTTGCTTTTCTAGGCCACATAGTTTCAGTAGAGGGAATTAGAGTTGATCCTAGTAAAGTAAAGGCAGTGTTGAATAGAAACCATCTAAGAATGTAACT